>APFE030904275.1:229625-413961 GCA_000404065.3 Pinus taeda
AAAAACATCACAACACCATGGCATATAGAAAAAGGAAAGGCTGGGTTGAAAACCACTATCATAACCCAACAAAACCATGCCACTAGCACCAAGAGAACCATACACCGACATGAAAATCCATGCATGTCCAAACTAGCTAGGAAATTACACATGAAATATGTTACCTACAAGTATTCCTATTAAAGCTGCATGATCCTACTCTTCTTCCTTGATCCTTTCTTTCCTTCCTTTCCCTTTACTTTATTTTCCTTCCTTGATCCAAAGCTAGAGTGCACCAAGAAAACTCTAAGTGACCAAGAGTGTGTGTGTGTGTGTGAGAGAGAGAGAGAGAGATAATAATGAGAGATCTCCAAACTTGAACTGACAAAAGGTTAGCCAAAAGATTGCACATTGATCATCAAAATCCCTTTTATGAATGAGGCCTCTAATTTCTTAATTTTCCATTATTTTCCTTCAATTTCCTCCTCACATGCAACCTATGATCTTTCACCTTACTTTTCTCCTAATTTCCTTTATTTTCATAAATAAATGTGCCAAAAATACATTTTTGACTTTCAATGCCATTGCCTTAGCCTTTTCCAATATCCTTAGCCAAAACACACATTTAGTGATGCCCACTAGGATATCTTTGCCCAACATTCAACTTGGAATAAGTGTCCCTTAACCATGGTCTTATTTTTCCTTTATTAACTTTTATTACATGAACTTTTCACCAGGGCTATTATAGAACCATCCCACTTGGGGAACACCATCCTCGGTGTTAAACCACACCATGACCTCAGCAAAACCATTGAAAATAAAACATACTGTCCATGGAGCTTTATAACTTAGCTCGTTGTAGTACTCACAATGAAAGACTTGCTCAAAAAAAAAACATCATGACAACATGAAAATATAACAACTATACCACTTATTGGAGCTTTATAACTTAGCTCATGGTGGTATTTATATCCATATACATATACATACATATACCAAAACATTAGAAAAACATATGCCAAACATATACCAACATCAAACCAAAATTGCTTTGCCTCAACCGGCAAACAATGAAGGATACAGGGCCCACATTTGATCTTCAATCTACCATGTAGCTACTTTATGCCTAGAGTGTTTCCACTACACTTTAAATTTCTCTATGTATCTATTCCTCAGCATGCGATGCTTCCACTACAATGTGCACTGAGTCTCTAGCTAGAACTCTCCTTATTTCTCCACCTATAATACAAACCAATCAATAACATGATCAACATCCTTTATATAATTCTTAAGCAATGAATTATGGAAAGCATCATGGAATTTCACAGTTGGAGGCAGTGCAAGTCAATATGCCACTGGTCCAATCCTCTCAAGGATCTCGAAAGGCCCTCAATACCGTGGTGCGAACTTGGCACATGAACTAATCCTCAAAGATATTTTCTTGGGCTTGATGTGCAGGTACACATGCTCCCCAACCTCAAACACCTTGAATACCCTGCGTTGATCTGCATAACTCTTTTCTCTATCCTGTGATGCCTTTAGATTCTTCTTTATAACCTGCATTTCATGCTCCATGTTTGCCAACATATTTGGTCCAATAAGTACCTTGTTCAATGGATCATTATAGCTTATGGGAGTGTTACAACTCCATCCATACAATGCCTTGAAGGGAGTCATCCTCAGTGACTCCTGATAACCATTTTTGTATGCGAACTCAACCAATGGAAGACACTCCTCCCATTTCCTCTCTTGGTGCATCAAATACATCCTCAAAATATCCTCCAAGATCCTATTAACCCTCTCTCTCTGTCCATATGTCTATGGATGATAGGTTGTAATGAAGGCCAACTTTGTACCCAAGCCTCCAAATAGCACCTTCCAAAACTTGGAAGTGAACTTTACATCCCTATCCAACACAATATTCCTTGGAATACCATGTAGTCTCACTACCTCCCTAATAAACACTTGTGCTACCTCACTAGATGAATATGTAGTCTTCACTGGAATGAAGTGAGCTACCTTGCTCAACCTATCAACCATGACCATAATAAAACCATGCTTCCTCACTGTCCTCGGAAGACCTGTGGTTAAATCCATGAATATGACCTCCCAATTCCATTCTGGAATCATTATAAGTTGTAGTATACCACCTGGACGCTTACATTATGCCTTTACCTATTGACAATCTAAACATCTATCCATGAACTCTTCCACTTCTCTCTTCAGATTCAGCCAATAGTAGAACTTCTTTGCTACAGTCAATGTCTTCTAATAACCTAGGTGACCCAAGTCTGGCTTCACGTGAAACTCCCTCAGTATAAGCTTCATGAGCTCATTGCAGTTTGAAACATAGATCATGTCCCTAAATTTCACCAAACCATATGTCGTGAGATGGTAGTCTGCATCCTAATCACCTATGCCTGCATCTGCACCTGTACCTACACCTGTACCTACACTTGTACCCATACCTGCACCTATACCTATACCTACACCTGTACATGTGCTTTGATGTAACCTGTGCATGATCTCCATGTACTTGTTATCCTGCTATCTTGCCTGCAAGATCTTATCTTGTAACTTTGTCCCATAAGAGCTCATAGATGCTATATGATTTACTTGTACCTTCATGCTAAGAGAATATGCAATTCGGTTCTCCTTTCCTTTGATGTATCTTATCCCGAAATGAAACTCACTAAGGGTAGCCAAACAGCTAGCTTGTCTCAACCCACTGTGATCGCTATCAATGTAAATCTCCTTCTGAGAAGGTAGTGTATCCACATCTTCAATGCATGTATGATCGCTTCTAGCTCAAGATCATGCATTAGATAGTTATTTTCGTGCTCATTCAATTCATGCGACTCATAGCATACTACCTATCCTTCTTGCATGAGAAATACACCAACTCCTCTCTTACAAGCATCTGTACACACTACAAACTCTTTGTTCAAATCCGCAATCCATAGCACTGGTGCATGTGTCAACAACTACTTAATTTACTAAAAACTAGCCTCACATTCTTCTGTCCATTCAAAATTCTTACCTTTCCTCTGCAATGATGTGATAGGATATGCAATGTGTGAGAATTTCCTAATGAACCTCCTGTAGTAAACTGCCAATCCCATAAATGATCTCACCTCATCCACATTCTTAGGAGCTGCACACTCCATGATGGCCCTTGTATTTTCTAGATCTACTGCTATGTCGTGCTTGGAGACAACATGCCCCAAGTAATGTACCTCAGTATGAAAGAAGTTTCACTTGCTAAGTATAGCATACAATTGATTCTCTCTTATCAATGTCAACATTGCTGCTAAATGGTTGGCATGTTCTTCCTCATTCTTAGAATATAATAATATGTCATCAATAAATACAATAAAAAAAAATTCCAGATAAGGATGCAACAAACTATTCATCAAACACATAAATTTAGTTGGAGCATTAGTCAAACTGAATGGAAAAACAAAAAAATCATAATTCCCATACCTGGTCATGAATGCAGTCTTGAATATATCCTCTTCCTTGATGCATGCCTAATGGTACTACGATATCAAGTCAATATTAGATAACATTATTTCTCCCTTCAAATGATCAAACAAATCATCAATCTTCAGGAAAGGGTACCTGTTCTTGATCATTACCTTGTGCAACTGCCTATAATCAATGCATAATATGAGAGTCACATATTTCTTCTCTACGAACAACACTGGTGCACCGAAAGGTGATGCAATTGGCCTGATGTATCCTTTGTCCAACATTTCCTTCAACTTCAACTTCAAATCTACCAACTCAGGAGTGTTCATCCTGTAAGGTGCATTTGATGTTGTAGCTGCCCCTGGCATGAACTCAATAGAAAAGTCTAGCTCCCTGTGAGGTGGCAACTCTGTAATGTCCTCAATGAATACATCTTGAAACTATTGTAGAACTAGGTACCTTCTCAACACATCTAAATCCTCAACTTCCTTACCTTTATCACTATAAATGTGCACTGCAAACATCACATAGCCTTTTCTGCAACTATGCTTACCCTGCCTAGCAGTAACCATCCTCACTGATGTATGATTCTTCTTTCCCTGCAAGGTCCTCTTTTCCCCACTATCATCCACACACTCAATGGCCTTGTGGAAGCAATCCGCTTTGGTCCTGTGAAGGTATAGTCAATCCATACCCAAAAGCATACTATACTATCCCAATGGCAATACATTCAAGTGTGTTGTGGTAGGCATACCATTTGACTCAAATGCACAATCTCTTACCCAATGGTGAACTCTCTTCTTTGTACCTGTAGCCAACTGTACCAACCAAGATTGTTCATGCACTTCTTTTCTCAAACCACACTTGTCCACTAGGTTAGGATTAATATAACTATAGTTAGATCTAGGATCAATCAAAATAGAAACAACTTTATCACAAAGCTTAATGTCCATCTCAATGATCGATGCCTAATGATTCGCCGGCCTATTGTCCACAGCTGCATAGATCGAAGGAATGCTATGAGTAGCATAACCAATTGTATGTGCCTCCTTAGAACTATAGGTTTGGGGTCTAACACCACTCTGATACTATCAAAAATCTCTCCTACAGTGATCCTTACCACATATCCAACACTACATTGGTTCCCTACCACCAACTCTATCCTGCTGCTCTCCATGTCCCTTCTAAGTTGTATTGAACCTCTTATACGGAAATACATTTTATTTCTCACTTTCATCTTGAGGTATTCCTATCTTTGGTGGCCATTTTCCTTTAGCTTTCTCATTTCTTTCCAAGTCATGCTTAGGCTCAACTTTGCATTTCGACTACTCATAACAATGTTTCAACTTTCGAATGGCCTCCTCCAACGATCTAGGCTCATCGAGCTCAATCCGATCTCTGTATGCTACTGGAAATCCATTGATGAATCTTTGAACCTTTTCCTTCTCCTCCTCGAGGTAAGGCACATATCTCAACAACTCCAAAAACCTACTAGTATACTCATCATCTGTCATAGAACTCATCTAGAACTCATAAAACTCCTTAGCCCTATCATCATAGTACCTCTCTAATAAGTACTTCTTCTTGAAGAGCCTCTCAAATTCATGCCAAGTCAAATATTCCTCATGTATACCTTTGGTATTCTTCACTTCTTCCCACCAAATATCCACTTTACCTTTGAGACTAAAATTGGTTATGTTTTCTTTCATGTTTTTTGAATAATCATGCAATCAGAATAATTTCCTCATACCAAGGAACCATTACTCTAGATCGTGTGATTTCTTAATATCTCCATCAAAGGTAGGTGGATTTGACTTCTTAAACTCATATTGAAAGTATCCCCCTATCACTCCTCCTGTAAGGATGATAACAATGATGATCATGATGCCTGTCAGAACCATAACTAGAATAGTTACTATGTCTATCACCTATCCTATCTGGAGTATCCAACAACCTGACATCTCTCATTGTCTCAGATCTATATGACCTGTGTTTACCAGGAGACCTATTTCCCATTAGTTATGTCCTCTTGTCCATGGCTAATATGAACTGGTGCATGTCACTACAATTTTGACAAACTCTGAAGTAGTATCACTTTCACCTCTGCTTGTTTCTCTTGTGCCTACATGATTTGTCATTGTCTGCTTTTCAACTCCTTATTTCTTCCTTCAAGCTTCTCAATGTATTTTCCAAGTCAGAAGAGTGCCCAACAACATTCTTCTCATCTGATTCATAGGGAGATTCTATGTATTCTACCACCTTGCTAGTCATTTGATCTCTTTCCTGCAAGGCATAATATGTCATGTAAACCAATTCATAACAACCAACATACCTTAGTATAATTTTTGGGGAGTATACCTTGTCTGCAAGATCAAAAAATTAGCATGATACATGTATAAGATAAAAATAATATCATATAAACATATAACAAGTAAGTGCATCAACACATACACATCATTCTAGCTAGGGTCCAGTCATCAATGCAAATCCATATCAACAATGCATGCTATGACTTCATGCATGAAAACAACCATTACTCCATTGTACACATTCCCACATGAAACTATAAACATGCATAAGCAATGCCTAATCAACTACACATATGCATGAATGCATGTAGTCAAGTATAAGCGATCAATACTTGAAACCAAACTTACAAGAAGGATACATGCAACCAATCATGCAAAAATGTAGCCAACTTACAAGAATGTAATCCAAGCCTACAAAATGATACATGTAAGCGATGAATAACCACTTGTAACCAATCATACACTCATGAAAAAATGCTTCACACAACGACATCCTCATTCCCATGGCGACCTCATTACGACCATGACCAACACCATGCATATGCAACAAGCATTCAAGGGTGACTGACACATGTACAACTGACATGAATGCATGACAAACACATTCACCCAAGGAGAGTGCAACCACGCTTTGATACCAATCTGTAACACCCCCTCCTCCCACATCTACTGAAGCAACCGACCAGTAGGGGTAAACATGCAATGAGAGATTCCACTATAAGGGATTCAACCTCCTTTATGACCTTATGGAAATGGAATCGATGGAACACATCAACCAAACCCATCCACATCAACAACAACACCCTCAAGAGACATGTCAACCACTTAGACATCATGTCCCTAGGTCCCATTGATTTTTTAAGCTTTTTAACCCCTAGTAGCTCTCATTATAGAGGCATGCCAGTGTCCAAAAACCTCCAGTCACTCTCATAGGTCTATGTGCCAGCATCCAGAGACTTTTCCCAGTAGACCTGTGCCAACGCGCACGGAATTCAAGGCACGTTTTTAGTCCAGTATTCTTTCCAATGCCAAGAACTTGTTACAACCTCTAGAATCCATCAAAGACATGATGGAAAGACTAAAAAATCAAAAATCAACCTCAGGACTAGGCCTGAGCATCCCCAACTGGGGTTGACATTTTGTCAAACACTTGGCATCATTGCAACCTATAGGTCTAGGATACAAGGCAGAGCATGAATGGATGAAAGCACTTGTGAAACATAACAAGAGGGATCACCACCTTCTCCATTGCATTGTTGTAACATCAATTAGGTCTTACATCCATCATTTTAACAATTACAAGTAAATACATGAAATATCCATGACATGAACCAATCATACAACCATGATTATAACCAACATTAAACCATCAAATCCACATATAAACAAGTGAAAAAATAAGAGAACTTAGCTTTCATTAATCATAGGAAAATATGACCAGGTTCGGGACTTCCACGTACCACCCGACCATAAACATGGCTGAACCAAATCTTTCTTTTAGCCAATCACCCCAATTCAATATTCCAAGCATGAATGTGAGACCTTATAGAACAACCAATCCAAGAAAAACCAAGGGAATCCACCCTCATTAAACCACCTCCACCCTCATCAAACCGTGATCACATCAAAACCGATGCTTTGATCATAACTGAACTGAACTTGGAATGTCATCTGGAATCCATCACTATCATGGAGGAATTTTCCGTCTCCTTGCCTCTCAAGATTTACCGCAATCCAATCCTGGATCACTAGGCCCTAAATTGAGACTAGTCTCCCAGGCTTTACCATAATCCAAACCTGAATCACTAGGCCCTAAACCAAGACTCCTCCTTGAGGATTTACAGTGTATCTTGCCAAAAATGGTCAAGGGATTCCTAAGCCTTTGGGAATGAAACTTGAGATCACCTCTGCCCTGGATTTTGAAATCCATCCAGCAAAGTAAAACTCAAAACCGAAATAAATGTCCCAACACCATGGGATCCGAAAAAAGGCCAAGCTATGCTGAAAACCATTTTCATAACCCGACAAAACCATGCCACCGACAGCAAGAGAAACATACACCAACATGCAAAGCCATGCATTTCCAAACCAGCTAGGAAATCACACATCCAATATGTTCCTTGCAAGTATTCCTGCTGAAGCTGCCTAATCCTTCTCTTCATCCTTGATCCTTGCTTTCCTTCCTTTCTCTTTGCTTTCTTTTCCTTCCTTGATCCAAATCTAGAGTGCTCCAAGAAAAATCTAAGTGACCAAGAGTGAAAGAGAGAGAAAGAGAATAATGAGATAGCTCCAAACTTGAACTGAACAAAGGTTAGCCAAAATATTTCCCACTAATCCTCAGAAGGCTCTTTATGAATGAGGCCTCTAATTTCTTCATTTTCCATTATTTTCCTTCAATCCTCCTCACATGAAACTTGTGACCTTTCACCTTACTTTTCCCCTAATTTCCTTTATTTTCATAAATAAATGTGCCAAAAATTCCTTTTTTCCATTTAGTGCCTTTGCCTTAGCCTTTTCCAGTTTCCTTAGCCAAAGCACACATCGAGTGATGGGCACCAGGATATCTGTGCCCAACATTTAGCTTGGAATAAGTGTCCCTTAACCATGGTCTTATTTTGTCTTTATTAACTTTTATTACATGAACTTTTCACCAAGGTTGTTACATGCTCTCTCCATAGACAACTTTTCCTTTTCATATTCATTCATAGGGGATTGGATTTCCTTTGGATTCATGATGTCTACCATTTCCTCAAATTCTTTTCACTATAGATTATTATTTCCCCATTTAGGTGTAAATCCTTGAATTTTTCCCTTCTTCAATTTAACTTTCTTAGCTAATTTGAGGAAAAAAATCACTTCTTAAATACCTATAGGTACAAAACCTTAAACAATTAAAGGTATACCCATGTTATTGAAAGTCTACGTATATTTTCTATTCCCAAATTCTATTTGAAAAAATATTCCAATAAACCCTCCTACAAATCCACCTCCACTAGAATATGAGAAATCATTCCTAAATTCATTCTCTTATAACTTTTTTCCACCTCTATAAACTACCCTAAGCTATCTCATATGTCCCTCAAAATTTCCAACAAATAAAACTAGATATGAATATGCCACTATTTTCCCCATACTATTCGTATTATGGATTTCACATTTTGGGAGTCTAATAGGGATTCCATCTTATTAGAGTTAATGTTGCAAAACCCACATCCAATTAAACCATAATATTATGGTACCATATTATTTGTATCTAAAGATAAAGGTGAGCCAACCATTTACAAAGATATGGAATTGTGGAATATAGCCTAAAAGGTGCTTCTGTTCCATTTCTAGTAATTCTAGTAAGGTACTTTTAGAAAATTTCCTATTAAAGAAGTGCCCTATCAAAGCGCACTTTTCCATTTTAACTAGTATATTCATCTCAATATCCTCACCAAGAACAAATGGAACCGTTTTCTCTAGAGCTTCACACCATTACACTATCAAAGCTCGATTTTCCATTTCAACCACTAGATTCATCTCAATATCCACACCAAGAAACAACCTAACTTTGTTCTTTGGAGCTTCACATATTTACACCCCTTCTCACCTAGATTTACATTTGAATAATCTATCTCCACCATAGCTTCATTGACACCACTAATTCCTAAGTAATTCCCACGATCTCTACAACTCTAATATGAAGGGTCTGCGAACCTAATAAATCCATAAATGATGAAAACATTATGAATTAACCATACGTAAGGAAAAAAAATATTTTAATTGTTTCATGTCATTTTGTCCTTATATCCAAAAGTCACCTTTAATGTTGATAAAGGATTTCCTAGAGACCCATCACTTTCAACCTTATTGGTTGTACCGGCCTCCAATGGCATTTGGGTTGAGTGTTGTCTAAAATATCTAAAAGAGAAAAAGCATATCCCTTAGTCACCTAGTGTTCTCTCCATATCTTCCCTGAAAGGCCCATTACTAGTTCCCTTGGTGATGATTTATCTATATTTGAAGGGATTTTTGCAAAAATCAACCAATTCCTCATTGACTACCATGATTTAAAAAATCCTATCTCTACATTTTCTTGCATATTAATCCTCTTGATTGTTTTCCTTCCTAAATATTTTTGGAAAATTTTTCCTCACACTTAAGAACTTAAAGCAACAATGAGATTGTTAGTACCTTAAAAACCTCATATAAATTGAGGGGATTTCCCTTACATGCACCTTGCATGTGTTTCTTGAATGGGTATAAGGACTCCCTACATTTCGGTTAGAATAAACCTCAATGAGATTGAACTTGGATGGGTAGGGAAAAAGTCCTCCGGGTTTTATTATTACATCACATGATCATTAACTTAGCAATTGAGATATAGGTAAAAGGAGTCACTATTTTGTATATATATATATGTGTGTATGTGCGTAAACTTGATTATTCACCTTAAACTCAATTCATAAATCTAACCATAAAAAACTTGAAAAAAATGAATCATTTCAATTATTTAATTCAAGGATTTACATTGTATTTTGTATTATAATAACAAAAGTATAATAAAAAACATAGTCGTTAAACTTAATTTTAGAAACTTTATAAAAAACTTAATAATAGAAACATAAGTACAAAATTTTAGTTATACAAAACTATTATATAGTTGAAATTGAAAGTACATACCAATCAAATGAAACGTGTTTAAAAAGTAATTATATAATTGAAAACATATTTTTTATAATATTATATCATGAATTATATAATATCATGCTAAGTTAGACACTTACTTCAAAATAATATTATAAGATGAATTAGTTTTAAATAATTATTTTAATGTAAACAAAAATAAAAAAATCCAAATTCAAATTTAATGATATTGTAACATTTAATTGTAATTTCCCCTGGTTGATTTTCCATGTAAATAAAAATAAGACCAAAGTCGTGGAATACGTATTCCAAGTTGAATGGTGGGTGAACATGATATTGGGGATCACTTGTGATTTATTTAGGGCTATGGAAATTGGCAAAGGCATTGCAAAATCCAAAGAGGCAATAATTGGCATTTAAATATGAGAAATAAAGGAAAATAGGAGAAAAGGAAGGTGAAGAGACACAAATTTGAATGCAAGTGAAATTAGAAGAAAATTAAGGAAAACGAAGAAAAAGGAGACATCAATGATAAAAAGGCACCTGAGAATCATTTGACCACTTTTTCCTATCTTTGGAGCAGGTGTAGTGAATGAAAGAGAACAAATGCCGAGAAAAGCAAAGGAAGGAAGGAAAATGACAGGCAAAGGAAAGCGAAGGAAATCAAGGAGAAGGTTAGGTCAATAGATTCATCAAGAAGATCTTGTAGGTAACAAGTTGCATGTGTGATTTCCTTGTTGGGATGTGAATGCATGGTACATCCATTTGTATTGACCTGACTAGGGACATGTATTGAGAAAAAAATACAGAGTATATTGCTCTGATGCCACTAATTTGGGTTTTATAAAATGTGAAATGAAAGGCAAGAAAGGAAATCAAACACACAAAGAGATAAATATAATAGATACAACAATAATATATTTAAAACCCAACTTTTATTAATAAATAAAATAAAAAATTAATGTATAAAAAAATTGGCTAGAATGCTAATAGCAATATATAAAGGTAGAGAGATGTGGAAGCTACATGCTTTTACTAAAAACCATTACAATAGGTCAAAATAATGGTGTTTTAACATAAATAATGAATCCTAGAGGTCCCAGACTTTAACCTTGTAAGATGAAGGTTCAGTTCATAGATCAACTTCCTAAGGGCACAACTGTTGCATACAATTCTCATTTGGGGTGTAAAATAGCTCATTGGAAAGAACTATTCAAGGATTAGAATTTTTTACTAGGTTCAACACATCCCATGCTAACCCATGTCCCAAAAAATGGAAATAAAACATCATTTATGGCCTAAAAATCATTTCCTAACCTCCTTGCATTGGAGGACATAATCATCATTGAGATCCCTACCTAAGACCTTCTTTGAGGCCTCCTTACTATTGTTTACCTTGTTTAATTATACTTTTTGAATTCTTTAGGTTAAATTTAAATGAGATTTCCTTATCCTTCTAGGGCTTGAACCATCCTTTCCCAAGCTAGGTGTAACCCCCTTTCAGCTCCATTTGAATCTGATACCATAACACCTTGTCTAGAAATCAATGGATATGTGTGCTACTCAAATGTTATAAGGGATTCCTCATATGTAGGGGGGTTAAGTAATATTAACCTATAGTTATCTTTATTTAAAATTACTTTATCTACCTCCATAGCTCTAGAACCCAACTCACTTGTATCTTCCAAGATATCATAGGAAGAACCATAAACCTCTAAGTTCTCTTTCTTGTATTTCTTACATTCTTTAAATGAATTATTATTGTATAGAATCAAACCCAGACAATGGTCATGTACTAGGTTTTGGAATTCAATAGCATAATTTACAAAGAAATTAGTAGTGGTTACATACCTTCTTAGAAATTAAAGAACTTGTGCATTAGATAGTACCTTATCATTATAACTTGATCTTGTTCAAACCACTTACAACCATCTCCCTTATTATTTATTTTGGTGATACCTTTTCTCTCTCCATTAAAAAAAAAAAAAAAAAAAAATCCTTTTAAAATCCATCCATAGGGGATTATACTTTTTTGGATTCACCAGTTCTACCTTTTTGTCAAATCCTTTGCAATAATCTGTAATTTCCCCCTTTAACTATAAATCCTTGTATTTTTTTCTTCTTCGACTTAAAAAATGGAAGGGTATACCTATGAAACCTTAAACAATGGAAGGGTATACCTATGTTGTCTAGAGTCTATGTATATTGTCTAATCCCAAAGTATATTTAAAAAAACCCTCTAATAAACCCTCCTACAAATCCGCCTCCACTAGATTATGAGTAATCATTCCTAAAATCATTCTCTCATAACTTTTGTCCACCTTTATAAACTGCATTAGGATATTTCATATGGCCCTAAAAAATTCTAAGGACAAAAACATAGAGGAATATGCTAGTATTTGGACCAAAACAATCTATATTATCGATTTCTCAATTTGGGGATCAAATAGCGAGTCCATATTTTCAGAGTTAATGGTGCAAAACCCACTTCCACTTCAACCATAATATTAGGATAGCATATTCTTTGGATCTAAAGATAACGGTGAGCCAATCACTTACCAAGAGACGGATTTATGAAATATAGCCTAAAAGGTGATTCTATTCCATTTCTAGTAATTTCAATGAGGTATTCTCAAAATATTTCCTATTAAATAAGTTCCCTATCAAAGCTACTTTGACATTTCAACCACTAGATTCATCTCAATATCCTCACCAAGAACCAACCAAACGTTTTTCTCTAGAGCTTCTCACATTTACACGCCACTTCATGCACTAGATTCATCTCAATATCCTCACCAATCTAACTTTGTTCTTTACAGCTTCACACATTTACACCCCTTCTTACCTAGTTTCACATTTGAATGAACTTTCTCCTCCATAGCGTCACTCACACCATTGAGTCTTAGGTTACCTTGAACCCTATTAAATCCAAAACTTCTGTCTGGGTCTTCAAACCAAGCTAAATCTAACTTGGAATTACATGCTCCTATAGCTATAATATGATGGGTTTCTAACAAGTAAATCCATGAATGATAAAAACCCTCCATCCACCTTTGTTTCATCACCTCCTACCCATGGATACAAAGATGAATTACCCTTGCATAAGGAAGAATTTTTATTTATTTGTTTGATGTCACTTTGTACTTATCCATAAATCACATATAATGTTGACAAAGGGTTTCTTACAAGCCTTCAACTCTATTAGTTGTAACATCCTCCAATTGCATTTGGATTGAGCTTTGTCTACACTACGTAAAAGATCCAAAACATATCTCATGTTCACCTAGTGTTCTATACATATATTCCCTAAAATGCCTATTACTAGTTCCCTTGGCTATTTTTGAAAAGATCTTTGGAACAATTAAACAATTCCTCATTGACTTCCTCATTTTACAAACCCATAGCTCTATATTTTCTTTCTTCTTCTTCATCCCAAGTGTTTTCATCATGAATCTTTTTGGAACACTTTTCTGCATGCTCAAGAACTTAAAGAAACAATTAGATTGTTGGTACCTTGAAAACCCCATATAAATTCACTAGTATATTGCTTCCATGCACATTGAATGTGTTCTTCAAAGGGTGTAAAGACCCAAGAACATTTCAGTTATAACAAACCTCATTTAGATTTAAATTGGATGGGTTAAGAAGAATTCCTCCGAGCTTTACTATTACATCACATGATCATATACTTAGCAATTAAAATATATGTGTGAGGAATCAATATTTTGTATTAGATATATATAGCCCTAATTGTTCACCTTAGACTCAATTCATAAATGTAATAATCAGAACTCTTAAAAAGTGAATCCTTTCAATTAATTGAAGTGTTCACATCAATATTATGTTTTATGAAATGTACAATAAAAAACATAATCCTTAAAAAATAAATAATTAGAAACTTTAAAAAAAAAGTAATAATAAACCATGATTTACTAATTTTAATTACACAAATAGTGTATAATTGAAATTGTGTACCATAAATGAAATGTTCTTTAAAATAATTATATGTTGAAAACGTATCCTTAAATTTAAATATGCAACTTGCTTAAAAATTATTTAAATGAAATAGATTCAATATTGTTTAATTTTAATAAATATTTATTTAATAATATTATAGTATTTAATATAGAAATAATAATGCCCACAGGGTTGAATTGATGGTATGTGTGCACTATTAAGTCACTCTTGTGATAAGTCACTGTTCAAATCCCTGTTGGTTGTTTGCTTACCAAAAAAATAAAATAAATATGAAAATATTTATTAATATATATATATATATATTATATATATGTAATTAATTAATTTAAATCTAATATTTATTAAATTTTTGGGAAAAATATTTAAATTAAAATAATGTGTATTTCTAATTAATATTATTGAAAATTTATTAATTTAAATGTAATAAAAAGATAAATTAACAAAGTTCTAATTTAAAAATGTAAATTTTAATTTATAGTTTATTCATTTTCACTTTCATATTTTCATTTGAGTTTACTCAATCTAGATATAATCTAAAGTTGATTTCATTATTAATATCTAAAGTTGATTTCATTATTAAACATGAGAGCCCAAATATATTAATATAGATTAACACATAAAATTTAAAACATATCTATACTATGTCATAAGTAAAAGTGAGAAGGAAAAGATATAGATAGCATCCTTGTATTATAATGGAAGTATGAATACATCTTAAAAATATATATAATGTGACGTCTTTTTTGAACCGTCAACATTTATTTCGCATACAAATACAATGCAAGTGATTCACTAACAATTTTATGGATAATTCTTTATGACATATGTTTTGATTAAAATACTTATTTGGTAGTGAAAGTGGGTAAAAGAAATTGTTAAGCTATTTAGGAAATTAATAATACAATAACTTTCCATAATGCAGATGCATTATGAATGGGTTTGCATGGATTCTATTCTACTCTTCAATGGCATAAGTTTCAATGTATTTCTGGATAATGGTTTGGTTCCATACCATGCCTTTGAGATTAATCTCTACACACATTTGGAAAGAAATACCTTGCTAACATTATATGACTTTTATTCACTAAACCTATACATCCTTAGGTTTAGTTATAACCTATTGTGTGAGGCCTTATATTTTTCATATTTTCCTTGCCTTATTCCTAAATTTTCATATCATTTTCTAAAGGCTTTTGTGAATTTAAATCATGTTAATGAGTAGAGTAGGGAATTGAATAGTATTTTATATGTATTTATCATATTAGTTTTTTCTAAACAAATTAAAAAACTATTTCAAATAAACAGATCCTTGATATTGACAAGAATTTATTGGCTCATTGATACTTGCTGATGTTCCCTGGAACTATCAGAGAATATTGCACAAGCCTTAAACTATTACACCCTGTTTGGAACGAGTTAGTTGAGGATGACTTCTCAACCTAGCTTCTCGGATGTACCAAGATCATTGTAACTTAAAAGAGAAATATTGAGAATCCTCAGATTCTCAAGATCACTCATTATTAAAAACAGGCTTTCCAGTCTTCATCTTTTGTTGTTACGATATAAAAACTAGTGTTGAACCTCGAAAGAGGTTGTTCGAATTGTAATATTATTTTTTCCAATACAAACTCTGACTTATGATTATTTTGCAACTAGTTCCTCTGCAATTTAAATTGAAGTATTCATTATTTAGACTTAGTCTACTATGTTGATTTTCCTCTAAGGCAATTTGATTTCATATTTGTGCCTGATCCTGGGACAAAGTTGTCTTGCTTTATACCACTACAAGTAGCATTTGATTTATTTGTTCCATCTATTCCCATCTATGAAAAGATTTTAATTTCTCGTTATTGATTCGTTAAATTGAATACTCTCTCTTGAATCAAGCTTATTAGAATTATTATAAGAATAGATTTGTTGTGGATGATTCATTAAGAAGTTTTTGCTCGAAAGAGTCACCAGGGAAGAGACCTTAGGTTTGGGTACAGGAGGCCAACGGTGGTCTGTTGTAGTCTAGGACAGCGCCGACATTTTCACCCTACCCCGAAATGCAAGGAGTCTCACCTGAGGCGCGCCACGACCAAAAGGGAGAAGGGTTCAGCATGGGGTCGAGGGAATATCAACTAGGCACAGGAAATCATACACATACATATCCATTATACGTGGAACAGAGATAACAATATCCTTAAATCATATGCATAGATCCATTATAAAGGACACAAAAATAACAACATCCTTGCATCAATCTATGAATTACCATCTATGTGCAAAAGATAGACTATTTAAAATTTTAATGGACCCAATAAACATGATGATCAATAAATTACAAGTCACGACAACCATTAGCTCTATCTCATATTAAACTTAACATAATAGGCTACATTATAATCCGACATTCGCCATAAGCATTACATAAAATACCTAGCTCAGTCGCTTGGGTTCAAATCAGTTCCGCAACCAAGTCCCTCAGATCCCTGCACTCTCTCATTCGGCCTCTGCAACTGTGTATCTCTTCTAGAACGAACTCCTTCATCCTATGGTGGGTTCAAAAAAAACCTTTTCCCTCTCTGGTCTTCCCGTTTTCTATCCTTCCCAGCTGCCTAGACTACCAGTTCTCACTCAACTTTTTTCTCTCTTGGCTGCTTCTACACCTTCCCATCCCCTTGACTTCCTTTGCCTTTGGCTACCACCTTGCCACCACTCCTCCACAACTATTCGTTCCACCACCCAACCGTTGTTGCTATCTATCTCTTTCCCGCCTTCGGTCAGTCAAAACTGGTCAAAATATTTCAACATTAAACAAAGGCCCCAACAGGTCCCAACCACAAATTTCTTGACTCATCTCCATGTCAAGTCATTTCGACCTCTAGTGGTCCTGTTGTTACTTCCATGTGCTCTATAGGTGCTAGTTTCATTACCATCGGCATTGTTGCTGTTGTCTGCTGTGCCGGCACTTCTGCTACTTCTATCCTTACTTGCGGAGTGGGTGCCTCTTCTGTCTCGATCTTGGCTTGCTGCGTGGCATTTATTCCTACATCCCTTTCTTGCCCTTGTGGCTCCCCCGTTCCAAACGAAGGCTCCAACTCTGGGACTGAGGTTGTTGTTTGCTACCTGAACTCAGTGTATATTTAAATGGAAAGGTCCCAGTTGGCTAGGATTACACCAACGCCTTGACCGATTGCGATGTTAGGTTTGTTGGTGGCTGTCTCTGCATGTCGTCCCATTACTGGCCGCTAGAGTCGCATGCCTCCTTCAAGAGTAGAACTTCATACTAACTAGGGGCCGCAGGTCTCTATTGAAATATAGCAACAAGAATATTCCAATTTAATTTGTCCTTGAATTAAATTGTGAATTAAAATTGAACTTAGTCTTAACAACTACTTGGAAATAATTAATTAATTTATTTTAAATTAATTAGTTGGAGAAATTCAAGTTAGAAATATTTCTAAAGTCATGCAAGAGTTATCCCTTAAATTAAGGAGATAAGATTGAGTTATATTTGAGTTGTAATTAGTTAACTCAGTTTAATGAGTTAAGTCCAGTTAAATTAGTTCCAAACTGTTTGAGGAACTAATGGTGAGTTAACAGTCAGTTGATGCATGCATGCACTTAACTAGTGCTACTCCAGTTAACTGAAGATTCCCTCATCAGAAACTCATGCATGTCTATTCTGAGAAATACCCAGTTGAGATTAATGTCAAGGAATATGTATAATTAGTTGCATGTGTTTTCTCATGGAGAAAACTCATGCATGTAGTCAAGGATTTAATCCTTGAGGATTGCACAATTTTGGAAGAGTGTTCGACTTGGTAATAGGAAAATCATCCACAAGGAGCAGCACAAGGAAATAGGAGCTTGGAGGGTAGAGAGGAAGGCTGGAGAGAAGCCAAGATTTCCTATGAGCATCTGTGAGGATTGCACTGAGAGTTGGCTAGTTGTGAAAGTTGGCTAGCTGTGAGAGCTAAGGCTTTGTATACATCCTATGTATTTCCACCATGTATGATAATACAATAGTGTGGGGTTTTTAGTTGAGGCTTTCCCCAAAGTATTTTCATGTGTATTGTGTGATTGATTCTTCTTCTTCTGGTTATATTATTCAGCTCGATCTTTAAGCTTCCACAAATTGATAGGGGAAGTAGGTTATAGTATTGTGCTTTGATTTATATTGCATTATTGGGTTAACCTACGCAAATTTTCTACACAAAAATGGTGGGGGTTTATTTTTCAGAGCAACAAGGTTATTTGCATTAATTTCATAATTTGAATGATTTCCAAAACATATTTAAGAAAGGTACTTATATATTTACTTGTAGGAGCATTCAAGCTAGCTATGTGTTGTTGAACTTTTTGATGAATCACTAGGATTTTCCAGAGATCATATAAAGATAAATTGAACTTAATTTTCCTAATATCATTTATTGGGTCATTTTCTATATATGAAAGTATAGATTTCTGGGTGCTAGGTGGGTGTTTATTTGTGTTTTTATCTACTACAAGTTGAGTTTGGCTTTCAGCTAAATCTTTACTTTGAGTGTATGCAAAAACAAAACCAAAATATTCTTCAAAAACATTCAATGAAAAATTAGGAGGATGAATTTCTTCTTGATCTTCAGAATTAGGTTCATCTCCTTTTCCCTCATTGTTATCAATAGTTTGATCAAGATATTTTTTCAAAGTGCGAAAAATGTTTTCTATTCCCTAAAAATTCAGTCCCTCATTAAGGGGAGGTGGTTTATGATACAATGGTCTCTTAAATGTCTGTTTAGAGTTTCCCTTGTCTGAATGATGTTCTGATTTTCCTTTCTTAAGGTCAATAGTTTCATTTGAATATTTATTTATGAGCTTTTGAAGGTTCTCTAAATATAAGGTTGATTGGTCTTTCTTAGCACCACACTATATTCATGATTCTTACTAGAATAAGAGGCAGAATCTGATTGTTTATGAGACTTGTTTTAAGGATGAGAATATATTTTTCCACTGTCAAGGCTTCTTCAAATCATGCTTGCAAAGTGGGCTTCTGGGCCCTTTTTACCCATAAAACTATATCATGATTTAAATATTTGACATAATAAGAGATAATAAGATTTTTAGGAGGTAAGGACTCAACAATTATTTTATTCTTTAATGACCAAAATCTAATGTTAACATCCTTTACTTTCTCTTTATTCTACATTTTCATGTTAGACAATTCATCAATCAAGACTTCACGTGGTTTTTCATCCCCAAATTTCTCCAAGAATGAAGACCTAAATTGCGTCAATGAAACTATGCTCTGAGGAGGCTAAGAGAAATACCACGTAGTGTCTTTTCCCTGAAATGTATATGGGAATAGTATGTATACTATTCTTCATGATGGGCACTCTTCTGTCTGATGGAAATCATGAATTAATTCACATGATATTCAATAGGGTGCTTTGAATTAGGATCAAATTTCAGTATAAGTATGAGGATTCCTTGGGAGAGGATGTTGCGCTCCTGGAAAAACTACAACATCCTGGTCCAGCCAAGGAGTGGCTGGGTCATTTTGATTGTTTCCAGGATTATAGCCCTGATTTTTTGCCATCCTGGAAGATCCTTCAAATTCATATGTGTTGGATGAGATTTCTCCACTAAAAAAATTTCCTAAAGATCCACAAAACAAAGTCGGTTGACTAGATTCTCTTTCAGGTATTTTTGATAGGTCAATAAGTCTACGAGTAAGGATATCATGTAAGCGATTGTTAATTGTGATAGTGACTTGTGGAACATTTTGAGATTGTTCAGGCATTGAAGGTTCTTGTATGTGCAATTCAAGGGGTTTGACTAAGAGTGAAGACAAAATTATCTAGAGGAAAGAAGCTTGTTCAATTATTTCTTGAGTTCGAGAAATGATTTCTTAGGATCTTTGCAGGACCTGGTCAATATTTGCTTGTGTGTAAGGTCAGATAGGTGTAGTATTCTCATTGTAGATCTGCTCGAGTGGTGGCTAAGAACTTGTTGAACTGTCAGTAAGAGGTGGATCAGTGTGACTCCAAGCTTGAAAGGGTGACCTAACATGTTGTGTTTGTGACAAATGTTTTCCATTTAGAGTCAGAGGGGCCATCCTTCTAGTGCCATTTTTTATGCAGGAGATATACACCTAAGTCAACAAGAAGGAAGTGATCCTCACTGAGGCTCTTCACGCAACCCAAGCCATTTGATATAGTCACACCAGATGAGTTTATAGGCTCTGTTTGCCTTGGATCCTTTCTTCTTATGAAGGATTGAATCTGGGGAGGACCCAAATCTATTATAAACTAATGTTATGCTATATTATCCTATGCTAAGGAATGATTAAATATTAAAACTAAAACCATACTATTAACTAAAATATAAAATATATTAGTACAAATTTATCAACCTAGACCGATTTAAGAGTATATGGCTGAAAGTCTAAATTTGATATACACAATAATTCTAATTTAAAGATCGAATTTAGAAATTAGAATTAGAATATAATACAAGATTTATATTATAGAATCATATTATGGTACAAAATGTACAAAAACTATGTTACAACAAGTGTCAAAGACCAAATCATAATGAAATTAGTTCAAGATAAGAATAATTTGTAAATATCTCATAAAAATATTCAAAGGAATGAGTCCTTTGAGATAAATTGTCATTTCTAGATGCAACTATGTATTGAATAATTCTCAATGTGAATGATGAATGAATTGATAACTGTAAATATACAAAGTTACTCAATTTCATTAATAAACAAAGCATAACAAAGCTTGAATATTTTACATTTAGAATGTATGTATGCAAGACTAACTAATATATGCTTATATAATCTATATTTCTTGCCAATATAAGCAAAAGGAGAGAACTGCAATTGATTGTTTATTGAATTCATATGCTTCTATCTTTTGATCTATGGATACAACCAATAAACCATTTGACAAAAGAAATGATATAATCTACCAATCAGTTATGGTTACAATATTAATTCAATTTGTATGCAAAAGAAAACATCATGCAAATCTAAGCACCTGGGATCCACCCACAGACACTCAAATATTTTTGATGTCAAGATAGAAAACACTCTCAGGACATAATTCACTGGAGACCTGTATTAGTCTGGTTAAGAGAACACATATTGAAATAACATTTGATTAATAAAGAATTGTGATAATAAACAATCTTCCATTTAAGGGATCAAATCAATAAACAAATGAAATTTATATCTTCTAAATCTCAGAAATTAAATTATAGAGGCATAAAGAAGATATTAGTGAGACTATGGAACATATAAAAAATACAAGCAATAGTCTGAATCCAACCAAGTCAATTAACTGTATAAAAATAAGTATTCCACAATCATAAATTCAACAACATTTATTTGCTCAAAGTGTCACCTTTTGGAACACTCTTTACAATCAAAATGAAGGGCATTTATAACCTTAGGCCCTCAGTGTTACAATAAAAAATAACAATAAAATTGTCTTTGAGTCATTTGGTTACAGAAAATAAAAGAAGATTTTTTCAAGTTTAGGCCTTCTCGGCCTACGAGAAAATTAACATATGACATATGACAGATAATATTCCCATACAAGGTTATATGAGTGAACACACACGGTGGATGAAAGCAACCTTAATCGTACTACACAAGAGAGTTTCCTTGCCATCACTGAAATTTTGTTAAGAAAATATACTAGATTAGATAACATAACAATAAAACTGAAATGGGGTTGCTACAAAATCTACAATTCTACAGTGGCCCTATTATTAAAATAGAAAATGATAAATGAATATTACTTGCATCACTTTTTCAAGAAAATTGATTATTTTCCAGCATTAGGTCCCTCTAATTATGAGAATATGGTAAATTTTAGGCTCAGAGAATTTATCACAATGTGAGTATGTTTATACCTGGTTTTAACTTCAATAAAAGATGGTTTTTACTCATTTGACTTATCCTTTCTCTGAAACGCAACCCTTAATTGATCATTTTCGTAAACTAGTTGGTAATTCTATGTTCCAGATGAGGAATAATGAGCAAATATTGTTGTTTCCAATACATATTTACAATGAAATCATCCTAGTGAGGGTCCCTAGAGGAAGTATCACCAAAATTGATAGTATTGTCATGACCTGGAGAAAGATCTTGATAATGCAACTTATTTTTCTTCAAAGATGGTCCAAGACTACATTCCAAGTCAACCAAAGGAACCATTTCAGGAGAACCCTTAAGCCAGGTTATTCGAGCCCTAGCTATTTTTCTTTGCAATCATTTTATTTTTACCATATCCCATTTCTGACTAGTTTCTTTTTTGTTTGCAGGTTAAACAGGCTGTATTTCAGGCCAATGAGACTCAATGTTGGAATTAAACCTATGATATTTGGCTGCACTCCTAGTAACTCAGAGATAAGTTGAAATTTTGGAAACTTTAGTTTGGCTATCCTACAAAGAGGATGACCCTGTCATTTCAGGAAATACCTCACATTCATCTTAATGCAACTCCTCAGCCATGGATGGATTTGAATAAAGAGGAGAAGGTTCAGGAGTAGTAGTGGCAGAGGACTGAACAAAATAAAAAGCTAGAGGTTTACTATAGCCATTTCGAGTGAGAAAAAGATCCTAGTCATCACCAATATGAGATAAATAATATCTAACCAATATATATATTAACCCATGACTGAAAAGTGTTTGTTCATGGTTTTTATGGTCAGATTGGTAAACCTTTAAAATCCTCATTAAAATCTTCAGGATAAAGTATGGAAAATTAAGTTTTTGGCCTAAAAAGGCCATCAAAAGTTGAATGTGATCATTAGAGTAATTTTGAGGTCTAAAATGGCCTAAAAAAAAAAATGTTCAATCAAAATCAACTTTATAAGTACCAATAGGGTGCAAGATGATGATGTCAACCACGGGGGACGATTCACCATTTTTGGAGTAAAAAAGTAAAAAGATTAAAAAATAATAAAATAATAAAACTACTTTTCCAATTCATACTTTCAACTTATCTCCCTTTGATTTTACTCAAATTTTGAGTGGGAGCACTCGTTGGATGTGGAATTTGATGCCTCATCCAAGGAGTACATATATCGATGGACCCTGCTACACGAATAATGAGAAATACATGAAAAACATGATTGCAATAATGTTTTTCATGTATTTCTCATTTTTCATGTAGAAAGGTCCATCAAAAGTATGTAACATGGGTACTCCTTGGATGAATAATTAAATTATGCATCCATTGATTACTCTCACTCAAAATTTGAGTAAATCCATAGGGAGATAAGTTGAAAATATGAGTTGAAAGTTAGTTTTTTCTTTTTTCCATCTAAAATTTGATGATGTAATCTAATCTTATTTTATTATTTTCACTATTATTTTATAATATTCCTTAGGAGGCCCATTTAGATCTCAAAATTTCTCTAATGTACATGAAAAAAAATATTGTAATGACCCTCATAGGTTATGTGTCTACGAATCAAATGTAACAAGTTACACCATTTTGGTTTGAGAAACGATATAGACATACCTTTAACAAAGTATTCATAGTCCTTATTTGCTAGAAATTTCTTCCATGGAAGGCTTTTGACTGCAATGTTTTTGGACCAACACTCACCTTCCAAGGGTAATTGGGTGGATGCTTCCACAAATTGGAAAATGATCTTAATTTCAAGGTCATCAATGTTTACTCTTCTTCCATTGAAGGAAGCATCAAAATCCTTGACTACTTCATTACTATGGCCTCAGAACAGTTGCAAAAATTTCCACCAACCTACTTGACAAAACAAATTTAATAACTCTTCATCTACCTCTATTATTTATGCTCCAACGACCTCTGCTCAAACTATTGGGGGCATGCTATAGAGGAAAAGTCATATGTTGAGGTGGAACAGGGCTTGAAAAATCGAAAATAGACATGTAATGCTAAGCCAAAGAACCCTTGGGACCAAAACGAGAATGATAAAAATGAATGGTTTGATGAAATACTCTCAAGAAAACCCCAAAGATCAAATCAATAGTTGTCAAGTATAGGTTTATGACAGAGCAAGGAAAATCTTGAAATGTGTTCAATGAACCATAATCAGACCATATACCAATTGGTGTTTATACAAATTGAGACTTAGGCGTTCAATTTCCATGTCAATGGGTGACGAGGCATACTTAACACGACAAGTTGGTCGAACCAAGTACTTACCATAAGTGCATAGTTATGAAATGGATCGTTAAAATCATAAATTTAAGTCAAAATCAACTTGGCACTGGCATGATTAATTAATATCACCAATCAATGAAAACATAGAATGCAACCAACTAAGGTTAGGTGCTTTACGTTAAGACCATGAATATGAAAATAAAACATTTGAAAGTGTAGGTATCATCGAAATGAAGGATAAGTATAGGAAATCACTATAGTGTATAACAATCACCCCATTAACATTATAAACATGTATCTGAGCTACTTCGTAATCTATGATTCTATAACAACTCTTAATTTAAATATTTTCTTGCAATTGAGAGCAACTGTTTATTAGTACCAATCATAGCAAGTAGGACGCTAAATCCTTGTATTTCAATGAAGGGCGAAACATATCTAATATTAAGAAACAAAAAAATAGAAGTGATGATTAAAAAAGAATGTAGGAATTTAGCAAATATAAATCCAATTTAGTGAAAACAAGCAAGAAAATAAAATTTAAAGTGAGGCCCTTTATTTTTCAACAAAAATGAAAGGGAGGGGGTTGGCCTGCCAATAAGAAGGAACCTACTTGTTTTTGATGTAATGGTGACACTTTTATAGCCTATTTGGGCACTATATGCTCTCTGGTTGTTTTTATAATCTTTATTGTGCCTATTTGTTTCTCGAGGAGATCTGTAGATCTCTAGAACAAGAGATGTTGTTTTCCTATAACCCATAAAGTATCAAGGGATAATAGGCCTTAGATAGGCTAAATGGATAAGTCCTTGCTTTGAATGGACAAGTACCTATTTGATGCATTCCAATGTGGCCATTGAAAGCCAAGAAGGGAAATCTTGTCGTAAGCTCGAGAAGGATAGCACCAAAATGTGCTTCATAAAGTTATAAGGGTGATGGTGGAGTTCAGTCACAAGTCCAAGCAATTTTAGAACCACTATTATTGAGTCATGAGTGAGATCCTTCGTAAATGACTCATGTTGTATTTCTAGCAAAAATATTATCTTGTGATCTTACCTCACATCCTCAGCCTTCTCATTTATTCCATGAACTTGGATGAGTTTATCAGGTTGTGCGATGATCAACTTGGAAGTTAGGTTGGCAGCCATATGACCACACCACAAAACCAAAAGCAAATTTTAACATGATCAATGATTGATAGTACGTGATAGGAATCAACGACTCGGAGGAAGACCAGGATGATGTGTCCTAGAGGTTACATTCCTGAAATCCCACAAGAGATCGTGCAAAAGTAATGTCGGGCCGATGAGGGCTGGGCTAGCATGGTAGGGCTAGTGGTGTGGAGTGGGATGTGATGATTTGGAGATTGTGCATTGGCTAAAGGGAGAGCCCATCATCATGCGAAAGGATTATCATGACATTACGGTGTCAAAGATAATACTTGTTTAGATGGGGAATATCGTGGTAGTCAACAAAAATGTCTCTATCTTGGAATCTGTCTCTCGAAGGTAGAAAGGCGTAGTATTTATGGGAGATCCAGGATGAGTCGACAGTAGGCTATTGTGGTAGGAGCAAGGTTATTAGAGTTGCTAAATATGAATGGAGCCTATGGTCCAACTAGGAGCATTTACTGTGCATAGGTGTGGACCCATTGGGATGATGTAAGCTTGGAGGTCAGCCCCCTATTGTTCAATGGCAGAGGGTATCTAAATGACGTGGTCTGGTGCAAGCTAGGATGCAGTGGCATAAATGTGAGCCTGACAAATTTTTTATCAATTCAAGTGTGGATCCATAGACAAGTAAACTTGGAGCCCCAATATTGCAATAAGAATGCTACAACTTCCAAGGCTACCAACTTAAATTATCAACCTAGGGTTCATACAAACTTAAGAGGGGTCGACACTATATGTGAAACATACACCTTCCTCTTCCAATTATGTCTCCCTTTCACGCAGGTGGAAGAAGGAAAGGAAACAAATTTAAGTGAAAAAATATCTAGGTAAGCCACCAATCCTAAGTTGCATAGAAATAAGCAAGCATATTCTACTTTTGTTGGAAAGTAAATGACAGAAAGGAAATCTATTCTATTTACAAGAAAGGAAAACAAACATAAGATAATGACAACAAAGAAAATCTAATCTATCTTGCTAGAAAGGAAATGGAAGTAAATGAAATATATTATACTTTACAGGAAAGGAAATCCATACATTACTCTTGCAGAAAAGAAATCATACTTTGGTTATAGTAAATTGCGGGAAAGGAAATCTAGACTGGTTGTAGGAATCAACATTCAAGAAGAAAATAATGCAAAAACTAAATGGAAACCTAACTAAGTATTAGATCAACCAAATTGGTCTCAAAGAATTCATTGGCCATTCAATTTATGCCATGAATTTGGAGTGAATCTGGGCAAGGGAAGAGCTCAAAGACATAATGCTATAGGAAACTCTTTGTTGCTGCAGGAAACTTTCAACAAGCCCGTTTCTTGAATTAACATGATAAAGTACCAAGCTAATAAAATGAAAAAACTATGGATTAAATTTTGTTATTAATTTCAATTATTTGAGGGTTCAATCCAAGTGGAATCAACTCAAAATAGATTCATTAACATGTGATAAAATTTAGTAGAAATTTACGACTAAAAACTAGAAATTTCATAACAGTGAACTAGTAAGTTGATCTTAAGTACCCAAATTCCTAATCTAATCAAGTGAAAATACTATGGGGTGAATTTTTTTATTAAGTTGAATGTTTTTTGGCTTCAATCCAAGTGGAATCAACTCAAAATAATCACATTAACACATTCTTAAATTCAACTTAAATTTATTACGAAAACTAGAAATTTCAAAACTGTGAACTCGTAAACCAATCCAAGTAGCTCAATGATGAATATGACTTTGCAGAGTTGTTCCAAGGATGAATAATACTTGTAAATATATATATTACCTGAAAAACAACTTATTTCAATCATTTACCCAATTTAACCTACAACAAATGAAGCATGAATACTAAATGCAGAAATAGGAAATGCAAGAAGAAGAGATCTAAGTGAACAAGAACTGCAAATAAGATAAAGGAATTGTATAGCAGGCTATGAAGTTCCTGGGATGGACAAGCCCAAGGATACTCATATTCTTATGAACAAAACCAAGTCATAGAAGCTGAAAATGAAACCAAACTTCATTATTAGAATAAATTCAAGTACATCCATGCTAGAAATGAACGTAGATCTGTTAAATAACAAGTTTTCTTCACAAGAAGACAAAAAAATCCATGCCCAGAGAGACTAATTCGAATTGGTAACTATACAAATTAATGGGACAACAACCTCCTTGGAAGGAGGTAGCTTTCCCCTCCAAAACCCCTCAAAAAGTGGATCTAGTTCCCAATAGTAGGAATCTTCATTAAAAACTGAGTTCTGTATTCTCCTGTAGAAGGGAACACATTCCTAGATTTTCACAATTAGTGGAGCTCCAAAATCTATTTAATAATTTCATAATATCCAATTCATTTATTGGTCCATCCTATAGCATCCTTGGGAGGGATAAAGTCCATAAATTCTCTCATTATGTAGATCTTCAAAATTTACTCAATATTCTGCAAAATAAATAATATTAGGCACATAATAAATAATTATCTCTCAACCTTCCTAAGAACATATTAAAGCTAAGAAAACATTATTAAGTGCAAAAGAGAGATTTAATATAGCCTTTATGTGCCTAAGAAATGATATATGGGCCATATTCTACACCTAATTGGGAGGCCCATTAGATGGAGTGAAAAATCAGGGATATATATATGTATACACATATGCGTCAGTGTAAAGGCCTGTGCCATGACTGAGTCGGTAGCTAACATGTCATTGCTAGGAGGCACTGGGAGGATGATGTGGAATGCTCACGTAGGTACCACAAGAGCACCACATGAGAATTGTGTGGCAATGTTGATGATGTGTAACCTTTTGATTCATTAGTGATCTATAAATTGTCATGGATATTCCATTGGACATTTTGTCAGAACAAATCTAATAATATTATATTAAAAATATGAAATTCTACACTATTAAAGTTTTATTCAATATCTAGAATTGTAGATTTTACTGTAATTAGTGCATTCATGCAAATGGAAATTAGGCATAGAATAGATAACGGAAAAAAAAAAAGCTCTCACACAGACATAAGACACAAGATATGCTTTGGGAAACCCTTTCGAGAGAAAACCTAGCTTGAAGGCGAGGTTGCTCCGCCATCTTTATCTATTTGGAAATATGTTTGCAGGTACAAAGAAGTATGGCATGTGGCTCATAGGATGCTATAGTGCGAAAATCCTCTCTGTGTGCTCTACCTCCTATCCCTATTGGCTATATTTTCTCAACTATGTAACAAATGCACTCAAAAGAATGGAAGGCCTCTTCTTCCTTGTGGCCTAATTATAACAAAACCCAATAATCTACTAGTGGTTAAGTTTGAGTACATCAACTCTTAACTAGAGTTACAATATAGACCCTTCTAGAGTATTTTACATCACAATCACGCAGCTAGACCCTCTTCCAAGAATAAAGGGGGCTGATGTGGAATCCTCCTAAATTATAGGTGTGAAACATGAAGGTAAAATTATTAGTGGCATAAATTTCACATACAAACTTTGATTGACGTGCTTCTTGCATCATTGAAAAGATTTGTGTGTGCATAATAGCATGAAAAGTTGTGACACTAACAAGACAATGTTTTACCCCCAAAAAACATCGTTTGATGCTTCAAAACACTCCCGGAAGGTTTCAGACCCCATTTTACCAAATTGGGTCCCGTTGGTAAAAACGGTCCCTTGAGACGATTCCTCCATTTTTTTCCACTCTGAATGCATTGAGATGTATGAAAAACAATATAGTGATCCAATCTAGATCAATTAGAAATAAAAATGATCATAGCTCGTGGTATGAAGGTTGTATTGAATTAAAATTTTATATCATTGGAATTGTCTTGATGAGATAAACATAATGGTGATGTCTATTTAAGGCTTTCAGCTATTTGGAAATATGAAATTTTTTAGGTTCCATTTCCATAACAACACCTTCAATCTTGGATCAGTCTAGTATCTTGCCTCCTTCGAACCTATGATGTAAGGCAAGGGGATGGGGTGGCATTATAGTGTGGTCTCAAAGCATCTAGGTTCAACACTTGGACTGGATGGGCTCTACCATGGGCAAGTAACAGTCGAAATTTTGTAGAGAGGTTTCATATCTATTTCTAGAAAGTTAATAACACAAATGTTTAGGTGTTAAAAAACGATTTGATTGATTGATCTAAGACATCATGGAAATGCTTACTTTACAATTTAAGCATGTAGTATGGTACTAATAGATGTGTGGATTGACATATGTTGTTGGCTATGTAGGCACCTGTAGTAATGTTAATATCTTGATGATCAAATTGATATTGGAATATTAATGTGGCTTGTTACGTACAACTAGTTCTCCATGGAAGTTCCGTAAAAGAAAGATCATGGTCATGATTATGCTTATTTATTTTTGTCATAATGCATCTAATAATTGTGTGTGAATGAAAAAACAGTTCAATCAACAAAGGAATTAAGATAGGAATGGTGTAATATAGCTATGATTAATCACAACAAAGATATGAAGAGGTGAGGATGAATAAGGAAGAAAGATAAGCCAGCGAAGGGGAAGGGGCAGACTCTCCTGACTAGATGGATGCCTTGAGGAGCCTAAGGGTTGAGATCGAGAGCTATAAAGGAGACAATGAAATATTGGTGAAGGCTCGGGAAAAACAAGGGGATATAAATGTAGTCATATTGCATATTTTGTATGACTTGCAGAGGCAGAGAAAGTATGAGCTAGAGACTAGTTATAGAGACATGCATATCCCTCTAATATCAAAGGAAAGAGAAAACGGGGACAACAATAAAGTGAAGACATTGTGAAAGGAAATTCACCATTGAGTACCCCAGATGGAAGAAATAGAACTTCAGGGCATCATTCTAGTAGACCTTCTAGTTCCACTAACAAGAGGCATTATCATCATTACCATGATCATCACTAGAAGAAGAGAGAAGATAATTATATTCTGAAGGTACTTAAGAAGGCTAAACCACCCACATTTGATGGGGAAATGATGAAATATAAATATGTTGAAGAGTGGTTGCTTGGAATGAAGAATTTATTTAGAATCCATCGATACTCTGAGAACATGAAGGAAAAGGTGGTTACCTACAGTCTGAAAGGAAAATTTTACATATTGTGGGACGATCTTAACAATGTTAAGGGAATAATTGAAGAGAGGTTAACCTGGAATGGATTTGAAAGCCTCTTCATGGATAAGTACCTATCAAATAGTTATTATGACAACAAGGAGAAGGATTTTTATGAGCTTAAGTTGGGACAAATGTCAGATGAAGAATACACCACTAAGTTTTTGGAAGTGCTGAGATATGTGCCATATCTGAAGCATGAGAAGGAAAAAGTGCAAAGATTTATCATTCAGATACCATTATCATTTAAAGATCGAATTGAAATGCATGAGCCTCAAAATTTACTTGATGTCATTAAAAAGCTAAAGCACTTCTATGAATAGTAAAAAAGAAGGCTGGACTTCAAAGGAGATTAGAAAGCAAGGTAAAAAAATAAGGATAAGAAGAAATGGCCAAAGAGAATACCAGACAAGAAGGAAGGTGAGGGCCCCACTAGTGAAGGTTGCATGCAACAAAAATTTAGTTTGATTGAGAAATGTCATGTGCACCAGTGTGTGAAAGAGTAGGGTGGGAATGAGATGTTGGACATATGGTGAGAATCACCAGAAAAGAGATACTCCACATCAGAAAAACATTAGAACTTAGATATATAGTGCATAGGAGGCTCAAACAATGGGAGAAGTAGAATAGAATCTGTTTTGTAGAATTTAGCATCTACGGATAAATACTAATTCACTAGACAAGTAGTTGTGCCTAGAACAACAGTTTAAAGTTTTTTAGACTTTCCCTATAAGCAATAGATAAGAAGAGGGGATAAAAGGCCTACCCATAGTTCCTCTTTCCTCTCGTCTCCCTTGTATCGATTTCGTCGCTCCTTCCCATACTTAATCTGCTTGAAAAGTACCCTGTCAACACAACAGAAGACAAAACTGATCAAAGCATACGATCCATTGAATATAAATGAAAGGAATCAGAAGCAATTCATACAGATAAGAATTATGAAAGAACACATCATATGGAAAAAGGTTGAAACACTTTATTATATAGAAGAAGGAATTACAACCATCAGTGTCTGATTCAAAGTCATTCCTCTAGCTTGGATCCCATCCACATCACATCAAATGCAAGACAAGCTTGTGGCATCACATCATTTGCTCCAAAGTCAAGTCTCATAGCAGCACTATCTCCTTACAATTCAACATAATCTAGCCAACCCCTAATCACTTAGATGAGTGGTCAATTTATAGGAGGATGAAGGAGGTTTTGTCATTAATGGTGATGTTGAATGGCCTTCCACACATATAATTAGTTCCATGGAGGAAGGGATGAGAGGATAGGATGCTCCTTAACTCATTCCTCATCCATTTTCAAGCTCATAGGAGTTGATAAGATAGGGAAACTTCTAGATGACTCCAAAATATAAGAATATTCCCCAAACCCTATGTGAATTTCACTCATTCTCGCCTAGTGTAGGTGAAAGGAAGCCTAAGTGCTCTACAAAGCACACTGGAAGTGGACTTAACTGCTCTGTAGCGCACCTTCATAAGGGGTTACCTGCGTTGGTCCCTCTAGAGGCAATTTCTGGATGTCTTCAAGTCATGAAACTATCTAGGAAGGAGGCATTCAAAGGTTGACTTGTTTAGGGCATGAAACAACTGATTTTAGGGTTTGATGAGTCCTAAAACACTGATCTGAATGTTGGGATTTGATGTGCCCAAATGGATCTGTAATAGTTTCCCCCTAAAGCATGAAGTTGGAAAAATGCCAATGTCGAATGAAATGCTTTACGATGTGATGAGGAGGTATCGAAGTGGAAGGTGACCTGCATCAATTACAATACATATATCATGATATTTGATTTTACATGAATTGCTGAGGGAAGGCATACCCATGCTCAGCTTATGAACTTTCATGACATGTACATAAACAATCATCTATAGATATAGACCCATGATCGGAATGACTATCAATGTAAAGCCATTGTACATATGATTTAGTACTCCTAATATTGCAGCCCGAATGGATGAAACTAGATCTGTGGTCTTCAATCTCGTTCAACTACTCGCTTAAGTATGAGTCTAACCATGTGAATATGTGATCTGAAGTCGAACATGGGAAGACACCATCTAGTTACCAACTAATTATGTAACCTGTTAATAGATGCGAGAGAAATCACCGATAATGAAAATGATCGTCAAGGTACTAAAGTACATTCTGCATGGTGTGAATGGATGATTTGATGTTAAACACCATACATAGTCTTCTGGTCGAAGGCCATTGATGTATGCCTATAACTAAAAGCGAGAAACTTTCCATGCAAGCCTTAAGGAACTGAATGGCTGTTTCTAAGTCAACTTCTTGGATAATGAGTTGATGTCGACAAGAAGCGACTCATCACAAGAGGGCCTTGATGTATCCCACATCAATGACATGAAATGAGTGTAATGATTTTAGAGATGGAATTTGACTTACGACACAAGGTTCAGGAATGGCAGTCATGAAAATGAAGGCTTATGGTATTGCAAAAGATAGATTTTGACTGAATGAATTCTCTTGAACATGTCGGCGACACTAAAGTGAATTGGTAGCATTGACCCAAAACAAAGCAATGGATGTTATGATAGACCAATGGTGTGATAACCATCAAGCTAATAACCCAACTCAGATAGTCACGGTGATGGAGTGAAAGTGTCATGTTCAAGAGCGACCTGCTACCATAAAGTGGTTTTCCCCTTTTTCCATTTTCCCCAGTCATTTTTGACCAATACCTCTTTATTTTTATCAATCTTGAGGAGGATAACATATGCTTGTTGTATAATTTCACCCTTCGAGCGAAGCCATCGCTATTTGATGTTTTAACGAGTCTAGCAAAGGTGAAACTCGATCTTGTCTAGATGGACAAGTTTGTCGCTATTTGATGTTTTTAATGATTTTAACAACAAAGATAACTTGATCCTTTTCAATCTTTAGAGAGTTTGAAAAGGTACAAAAAGAAAACTCCACAAGTTCTTTTTCATAAATTAATCTCTCAAGTCCGAAAAAGCAAAAATAATACAAGAGAGATATCATTTCCAATCCGTTAACGAGCTAGAAAGGACAAGTGCTTGACAATATTTTCATGTTTTGAGAGTTTGAAAAGAGCTTAAGGAGGACTCCAAGGGGGTTCCTTTTTCATTTTTAACAAAGGTCGAAAAAGAGATAAAAGTGTGCTTTATGGTCAAAAGTACAACTTACAATCAAGCACATTGAATTCTGTAAATCAGTTGTAAACCTACTCAAAACATCACCAAATGGATTAAAAATATATGTTTCATAGGAAAAAATAGGAAAATAGTAATGTTTAGTTAATTAATTAACATGAAATAAATATAAAACAAGTTTTTACCATGTCATTTTTACCATTTGGAACTTACCATCCAGTTTTGTGCTATGAGCTTAGTTTTTACCTCAAACTTCACCAGCTGATTGCAAAAGATTCTATGGACCATTTCTCGAGCCGTCGAGACCAGGTAGGAACTAAACCTCTCTACTTTCTTTTCAATCCATTCTTTTGTCATTTCATGCAAGTTTTAGGGTTTTTTGGGGCCCCTATGGTTTCATTTTTTTGCCTTGGGATCAGCGCAGGCTTTCACATCAAAATCTGTGCTGAAGAGCACCCAGATAGAAGGTTGCATGCTCTACAGTGCACTGTCTCCGTGTTTAGATTGTGTTGAGTGCATTTCCCAAGTTTGTTTTAGCTATTTCCTCCAAAATTTGCATTGTTTTTTTCATTGAAAGGATCCTAATTTATCTTATGATTCTGTTTTAGGCTTTTATTGGATCAGAATGTTGATTACATGGAAAGAAAGAGAACATGAAGAACAAGACATGGTTGCCCTTAATAACCCAGGTACATTTGAGGCCCTCAAGAATTGTGGGTTACTCAAATACTTTAAGTTGTCCGGAATGAGGCAAAAAATAGAACTATTGCAGTTCCTTGTTTGTGCATGAGATCTGATAGATCAAACATTTCACATTAGGGACAAGATGGTCCCTATTACTATTAAGGATATTTACTTTCTTACCGGACTATTGAGGTGAGGTGCCCCCATCTCATTTTCTAGATTTTCCCGTGTAGGTGAATCAATGAGAGATTACATCAGACAGTTTTGTCAGCCAGGTACATAGCCTAGCAGGGATGGGAAAATAAACATCAGGGATGTAAGTGATTTTCCTTTAAGAACGATCCTCTTTACGATTGCAAAATTAGCTGGCAGTGTGACAATACATCTGGCGAACAGATCTTATATACAATATGCATTGGAGTGTCTAAAGCCCAAAGTTTTCAACTGGTGCGAGGTTGTACTTTCACTGCTAAAAGAACAACTGACTGAGGTAAAAAGTGGTAAGACGAATAAATCATGCTATGGTTTGATCTTGATTGTTTTTTCCTTAGAGAAAATCCCAGTGATGCAACCATAACATGTATCACTGGGTGTGGCTAGTCCTAGAGATCCACGTATGCAGAGGTGGGTTGAATTGATGGCTCGACATGCTGGTCAGTCAACAATCATTTTCTCCTCTGTAATTTTCAGCTAGCTTGAGTGGCAACATGTCGTTATCGAGAAGCATCCATACTCAAGGATGGATTATCGTGGAGATCCAGATTTGATTCTACCAGTTGAAGCACAATGGGGTGCTATGGGTAAGTTGTTTGACCAATGTGTTTTTTATTTTTCAAGTTTCTACATGTTTTTTATGTTTTTTAATGTTTCCAACACTAAATTAAAACTACTCTTATGCATACAGATGTGGGTACTGTTCGACTTGCGGTACGCTAACAACTTGTAGGTGTGCAAGCACAAAGAAACATTGGGAGAGAAGTTCTCTAGGAACTAGATTTGGGCGAGACCTTAGCAGAGTTGAAGGATATCATAGAGGGATTAACCCTTGGCATTCCGGATATCTAGATTGAGGAGTTACCTATGAGGCTATGATGCCACACTATTGGTGTTCCTAATCGTTGGGCTAGGCTTTTGTGCATGATAGGAGGCTTTTGTGCATGATAGCACAGGCTGTGACTTGTTACCATGAGCACCACTAGATCTACTTAGGATATTTTGTATGCATTTTTGAGTTTTCGGGTCAGATGATCAAATGTGTCTTGGGCACAAATTTTGTAAAAACTTTTAAAACACCTATCTATTTTACTTTCAGAGTTTTTATGGTTATATGCAATCCTATTCAACTGATGATGTGAATTGAAAATATTACTTTTACATATGTTTCAAATGCCTATTTAACACATAATTCACTAGATAATCAGTTAATGTGTTCATATTTGTGGAAATATGTTGATATTGAATGTGTTCAAAACGTCTTTCCAAAATACAAAATCTAAGGAACATACGAAAAATTGTTGGACTTTGGATAGTATAAATGTTTGTTAGTTGTAGTACAACGAGTTGCGAGTCCAGCTTAATGATGATTCAATGAATGCCAAGTGAAATGGCATCAGAGAGTAGTTCAATCAACGTGCTATACTTAGCGATATTGTTTGTCGATTGACCAATACAAATCCATTGAAAACTCACTGACTCACCACTTGGAGCGAAAATGGCCGATGTTGCAGAAGACAAATTCTACGTACTGTGACTAGCACCATTGGCGTAACCAACAAAAGGTTCTGAAGACTCCGACATCTGCAACAAATGCAAAGTGGATTACTAACCAGATAAAAATATCTAAAACACACACACACACACATAATGAAAGCATATATACAGTGAATGTTACTACACTTAATCAAGCATAGTAATGTTTGAGGTACAACCCGTTTTGGGGCTGCGGCAATGGAATCCCATCATAATCTACTAACTCGTAGGCTCCTTTTGCTAGAACATTCTTGACAACATAAGGACCCATCCACATTGGTTCAAATTTCCCTGCTCCAAGTTTATCAGCTTCCTGATCGTAAAGCAAGACTAGGTCTCCTTATGAGAAGATACGAGGCTTGACATTCCTATTGTATTGCGCATTAATATGTTTCTTATGCGCTTCATTAGCTAATGCGGCATCACAACGGGTTTCATCCAGATGGATTAATTCCAAGAAATGTGCTTCTTCTTTAGAAGTGTCGGATAACAGGTCAATCGCGAGTTTGAGCGATGAAATTTCACATTGTATTGGTAAGATTGCTTCCAAACCATACACCAACTGAAAGGGTGTAAATCCAATTGCATTTCTCACCGAGGTTCGATATGCCCACAAGGCAGAGTACATGATTAAGTGCCAATATCTCTTATGAATCCCTATCATTCTTTGCAACATCCGCTTCAGGACTTTGTTGATAGCCTCAACTTGTCCATTCACTTGCGGGTAATATGGGGTAGAACTAATATGTGACAATCCTAACTTAGCAGTCAACTCAGCCATCATGTGATTGCGAAATTGCGAATCATGATCTGTAACTATGGATTGTGGTACACCAAACCAGGCAACCACATGGTTAAAAAATAAAAGAGTAGTTGTTTCGCCATTGTTGTTCAATGTTGGCATCGCCTCGACCCATTTGGTAAAATAGTCAATGGCGATTATAATACCCCCTGGCCGAGGTGGGGTTACATGTCATAAAGTCAATGCCCCATTTGGCGAATGGACCAACATCAACAACTGGATGCAATGGTGTAGGTGGTAATCTGGTTTTCTGGTCATATATCTAGCATGCATGACAACTTCTAACAACAATAATACAATCTTTAAATATAGTTGGCCATAAGTAACAAGCATGAAGAATCCTTTGTGCGGTTGCATATCCAGATAAGTGTCCACCATAGGCACCTGAATGGAAAACATTTAATGCTCTCTCGGCCTCATCATGCATGAGGCACCTTCATAAAACCGTATCGATACCATGACGGTAAAGTGTGTCGCCAATGATCAGATAATCTTTGTCTTGGTAATGAATACGTCGCTATTGCGAGTGAGGGGTATCTTGGCGAAAGATTGGGTTCAGAGATAAATTAGTATATCTCCATACTAGGCGTCAGATGAAGAAATTAGAAACAGAGACTCATCCAAAATTGATGGTTCAAATGTTCAATCGATGGAGGTCGAGGGAAGATCACATAGTAACTCAATGAAAACTAGAGATTTCTTTGATTTAGACTTGATGAATTGTAAATCAAATTCCTGTAGAATAACTATCCATTTTGAATATTTGCCCCCCATCAATTGATGTGACAAAATGTATGTCATAGGGTTGCAATCTGAAATGACAATTGTTTTCTGTAACAAGATATAATGGCGAAATCTTTGAATAGCTTGCACAGCTACCAAAGCTAGTTTTTCAACATAAGAGTACTTACTTTCTGTATCGTTGAGATTACGGCTCAAGTAATAAATAGGATGTTCAATCTCATTTTCTTCTTGGCCTAAAACCATGCCAATGGTTGTATGTGCAACGATGAGATACAGGTAATAGTCATTTTGGTAATTTGGAGAATACATTAATGAACCTCTAATTAGGGTATCTTTAAGAGTGTCAAAGGAAGCTTACGCAACCTGATCCCAATGAAAGGGTATCTCCTTTTTCAAAAGACGTGTAAAACTTTTAGCCATTTCAACATAATTAGGAATGAACCTCCTCAGAAAGTTGGCTTTCCCTTGAAGTCTCTGTAACTGTAAAAGATTTGAAGGTGGAGGCAAATCCAGAATTTCCTAAACCTTTAATGGATCCAGTCAAATCCCTTCTCGAGACACTACAAATCCAAGCAAGCAACTAGAACCAACACAAAACACACATTTGTGTGGATTGAGTCGAATCTTGTAGTGTCGGCACCGTAAAAATATTGCTCTCAAGTGGTGCGGGTGATCAGTCCGCTTTGGTGAATGAGTAGGTAAATCGTCAAGGTAAGGTTGAACAATGTGCTTGATGTCATGGAAGGCATAATTCATTGCCCTCTGAAATTTGGCCCCAACATTCTTCAAACCGAATGGGAGTTTCCTATAGGCGAATGTGCCCCATGGACAAATAAAATATGTTTTCAATTGGTCTTGTGAGCATATATTGATTTGATTGTAGCCGGAAAATCCATCCATAAATGAGAATATTTCACATCTGGCACATTCATCAATAATTTGGTTGATAAAAGGTGTAGGATAATTGTCCTTTCGACATGCCTGATTTACATCTCTGTAATCGATGCACACTCGTATTGTTCCTTTTTTCTTCATGACAAGAACAATGTTGGAAATCCATTCAGTAAGAGGAACATGGTAATTGAAACCATGCTGCAAAATTTTTTCAACTTCTACTTTAATTGCAACAGCTTTCTTTGGATGAATAGGTCGAAGTCACTGTCGAACTGGCTTGACATCAGGGTACATTTTGATTTCGTGTTCAATAATACTAGAGTCAATGCCTGGCATCTCCTCGTAAGACCATGCAAAAATATCTCTAAATTCATGAAAAAATGCACGGTAATTATCAAGTTCCAATGGAGAACAAGATTTGCCAACATGAATGTTTTCTACAACATTAGGATTGGTCAAAATATTAATAGAAATCATTTCTTCAATATTTGACACGTTTTGCTCAGATTCAATTGTGTCTATGAAAACTGAATTCGATAGGAAATCAATGACTGATGGGTGGTTTAGTTCATTTGAATAATATTCAATGTCATCTGGAAGATGGGAACGATGATGATAATCTTCCCATGGTTCCTCTCCTATCATCATTGATTGGACGATTCCTTCATCCATAGAATGTATACGTGAAAAAGGATCCGAAGAGGTACCATATTCTAACGACCTATCTACCCATACAATTGTTGAGTGCAGATTTGGGTTTGCCGCATAAGCCCGAAAGATTGATTGCTATGACGATTCAATGGGGCTTAACATCATCACCTCTATATTACTATCAACTTCAACTTTGTTGGTAATCCTCCTTAAATCAAATGAGGTGGAGGAAATCATGTTGCAAGTCTCTACTCTTGCCACTTCTGCCAAACCAGATAGCGATGGTAAGGTAGAAGTACCCATTAGGGAAGGATCTTTAAAGAGACCTACTCCAACACTTTGAAGTGACAGAGGGGGTCCGCATACCAACGGAATGCTTCTCGTAGCCTGTGAACTATTGGAAAAGAAGGATAGCTGATCAATGACTGTGATTCCACCCTTAAAAGGGAATGAGATAGTACGAAAGTATGTGGAAACCACAACAACAATAACATAGACCTAAGGCCTTCCCAGTAAAATGTTGTAATCGAGGGGTCTGTCAACTACCTCAACTTCAACAGTAACTATTTTTCCCCCTAGTTCGATTTGCAGGTTACTCAAAATCCCACATGGAGTATATGTTTTTCCATCAAAATCTTTCAATGTGGTCAATGATTGTGACAACAACGGTGAACCAAGTGTTTTCCTATAGCTCATGGACATAATGAAAGTAGATGTCCCCTCGTCAATAATAGTTTGGTGAACATTCTTATTGAGAGGTTTTACTTGAATTAGGAAAGCTAACTGCGCTGGTAACTGTGGTGTGTATTCGGCATGGTTAAAAACCACAAGATTTGAATCCATAGGATCTATTCTGCCTATCGCTGATAGTAAAGCCTTCTTTTGGGAGGGACAGTTTTGCAACAGCTCGAGTGTCAACATAGCAGAAGGTGATTGAGCAAGATCTTGCACTATGTTATAATTTTGAGCTACTCGAGCCCGAGGGTTGAATGTCAATTTGTGCACAACTCCCTTTGGTGATTTTATTGTCAATTTAGGTACAATGGGTGGAACAACTTTAGATGAAGTCGAAGTCAAAGGATTAGGTTGATCAGTGGCCTAATTGTTCGACGAAGACGATGGATTTCCATAGTATTTGTTTCTCATTGACACCAAAACTTTGTTTTGTGGCTTTGTGATGGATAACATGAGTACTTGGGATGTGGAAGCATGGTTTGTCGCAACCAAATGTGTCTCCAAGCTTGGAAACGAATCAATCAACATTGCCAATGTGTTTGAAGTCTTTAAAAGTTTAGAGACCTCAGAGTGGTGTGGACAATCTCTTGTAAAATGCTTGTCTTTACAGATCAGACATGGATAATGAGGTTTCCTTACCGAAGTAGAGGAATGAAATGATTTCTTTGGAGGGGAATTATATTGTTTCTTTTTGTTCTTCCCCTTTTTCTTGCTCCTTGGTTTCTTTGGATTTTTGCCTTTGTCAGATGACATGACATTAATCCTGGAGGCAAGAGTATTTTCAGATGCATTGGTAGTTTGATTGGAAATAACAAGAGTTTGACTAGAAGGTATTCTTGCTATTTGCGTGCTTGAAGAACCAATCACACCATCGTCGGCATGAGAGTCCTTACTCAATTGTGGAGGAGGAGGAATAGCGAAAGCTAGTCGAGATGCATTGGGAATTTTATCATAAAGCGTGCCAGATTGTGTGTAAATCAAATCCAAGTATTGGGCATGAGCAATAACTTGCTCTTCTATGACAATTCCACCTTTTGCCACATCCTCAGTGATTGATGGAAATAAAGATTTTATGAACCACTCAGCTAAAAGATGATCGGGAACATATGTCTTAACCATTCGACGACGATGTCGCCGCTCATGAATATGATCTGATATATGGGTAGCAGTAGTCTGTTTAAAGTTGGTTAGGAGTTTTGTTCTAGTCTCGTATCTGATGGGTAACTAGAAGTGGGTCAAAAATGTAGTTGCTAAAGTGGTGAAATTATCGAAAGAAGCTCTTGGTAATTCAATGTACAATTTAGCAGCTGGACCAGTAAGTATTATTTGGAAAAGATGAAGTCTAACCGAATCATCATTTAAGGAGTTTGATGAACACCACAAATGAAAGGTCATGACATGATTTGATGGGTCTTCTCCAAGATTTCTGTTAAATTTCGGAATGTCAGATGGTAACTTATGTGGAATTATTAGCAACCAAGGTGCATATAAGATTGGATCATTAGTGAGCTGATTTAAATCTAGTAATTATAAAGTTGCTACAAACGGCAATTGTCGTTTCAAGTTAGGTTGAGCATACCCAAGATATGTGGAATTGCCTGAGCAATAGGTCTTTTCATACCGACATAGGGCATATACATTTGGTAACCTTGGTATGGTTGTTGTTGAACAAAACCAGCATAAGGTGGTTGTTGATAACCAGGTTGAATGTGTGGTTGTCCATAACTTGTAAAGCCTTGTTGACCAGGACCTTGGTAAGCTTGAGATTGACCAAAACCAGGTTGAGCATGTGGAACAAGTCCAAACTAGGGTTGGAATTGGGGTTGTTGAAATTGAGGCTGCCACGGTTGTTGAATCAACTGTTGTTGTTGTTGGTACAACTGTTGTTGATTTAATGGTTGTTGTTGTCCAGTAATGAAAGGTTGGTCAGGTTGTGAATAAACTATATCAGTGTAAGCTTGAGCCAGTCCAGATAAGGGTATACTAACCTGAGGTTATTGCTGAACTCTAGAAACAAGTGTTTGTTGTACAACGGCCTGAGGAACTTGAACTTCTTGACCTGAAACTTGTGGTTGCAAGGTAGAAGCATCTGTTTGTACCGATTGAGATACAACAATTTGAACTTGTGATTGTGGTACAGTAGTAACAACAGGTGTAGTAGGAATAGCTGAAACAATTTGCATTGGTTGTGTTGGATACACAAGCCTCAGTTGAATTGGCATTGTTGGTTGCCATTGACAAACCGTAATTCCAGATTGACCTTAATACTGCAGCATATTACCATATGGTAGTCCTCCAGAATATGGAGGATACAGTGAATAAGCATATTACTCTCCATATGGTGGAAATCCAGTATTTAATGGATACATAGGTCTTTGTTGACTAGATTCCCAGTGTGATACTAATATGCAGGATCAAACTGTTGAGTTCTCATTAGAGAAGAACCAGGTAAAATTCTGGTTGAGGACATGGGTGATGACCATGGTGTAGAAGCAACCCCTGAGTGGGTTCCAGATAATGATTGGTAACCAACTGGGATGGACGATTCACCATACAGGTGCGACTCAAGTGTGGTAGAAAACATCGAAGAGGTTGCAATAGAAGATTCTGCTGCAACTGCATCAAAAGATATAGTCTAAGATGTTGACGGTTGTTTAGCCATAGTTAACTGACCCAAAATTTGTCCTAAAGCATCGATGGGTACTTGAAAAGAAGCAGGATCAAATGGAGCAGAAAAATCAGGAGTATGAGGGTAAAGATAAAGCCCAATTCCAAAGTGAAACAGGGTTCCAGGTGTGGAATCTTCTTCCAATTCCTCCTCTATAGCAATTAAACCTAGTGGAAGAACTTCACCATCAGGTCCGTAAAATATTTCTCGTGTTGATGAAGTTGAAGTTTCAATAATTACTGATGTCTGATGGGTAACCGGTTGATCATCTTTCGGTAAAGTAACAACTTCTAAATGTTCAAATTCAAAGTCCAGATGTTCGGGTAAATGAACAACAGTTTCAGAAAGAGGTTCCTAAACAACTTTAGGTTCATATGTAACTTCTATTTGAACTGGAATAGATTCTGGATTAACTTCTGGTTGAACTGATTCAAGTTCAGAAGTACTTTCTTATTGAGCAATTTCAAGTTGAGGATCAACTTGTTGTTGAACAACCTCAATTACTGTTTCACTAGGATCAGTGCTAATGTCCTCAAGTAATAGTGAAACTTCTTCTTCAGAAACATATGGGCCAGAAATAGTTGGAGTAACTGGAGTCTCAGTACTTACTGAAATAGATGATTCAGGTAATTCAGATGAAGAACTAGGAGTTCTTGATGTACTAGGCTCAGTTAAGTGAGATTTCTTTACCCGAATTGGTGTCACTTCAGGAGGCAAAGGCGGTTTGCTCGCTATTTTCCATGAATGACGGGATATGGGTTGATGTTCCTCCACGATTACTGATTAGTTTTATTATCAAAAAAGAAATAAACAAAAAGGGGTATACTAGGTAAACTTTTACCAAGCAAATGTGAACTGTAGAATACCTCCTGGCGAACCAAGTAGTACGGGTAGGCAATCTCCCTGAATGCTGTATTCGGTGTATCACATTTTACAAGGTGGCTGACTTGGTTACTTAAGGATGGATAACAACCTAGATTTGTCATCCCATATATACCCGAAGGTACGTGGAGACCTAATATGTATAAGTGTTGTCTAATGCAAAACCGCACAGTGAGAGTGTTCCCATATACTTTACGTATTGTAACATCGCCCTATATACCCAAAGGTATGTGGATGAGCTATGATATACTCATGTACATGGAATGAGGTATCACACTCAGGATGTATTGCAGACAAGTTAGCAACAACTACTTTGTTTTACGACGCTGAAACACATCTCTAGCCTAGAACCACTAAATGTTCTCGTTAATGACAATGCTCCATTCGGTAAATTGACGTTTATTTTAAATTGATCTTGCTTAGGAATTTGCCTTTCAAGTTCACCACATGATGTATTCTGAAATTCCTAGGAATGCAACTATCATGATAAGCATTCTTTCCATTCAATTTAAGAATGAAAATCTTAGCTACTTAGGGATAGAGAAATCAGATTTCTTTTGATCAAAGAGCAAAGAGCACAATATAAATGCAATTTCCCTACACTATTCCTATCAGCACACAAATTGTTTTTCAATGCAACATGCATGTATTTCTTTCCGATTCCCTTAATGTGAATATGAAAAGAAAGGAAATATGCACATACAATCAATCAATATTTCATATGAGCAAAGAATTTTACGAAAATTCAAATTCGAAGGAAGAGAAGACTTTATGACACTTTATTTTGAATGAAGATTAATTAATTATATCCTAACTTTGATTAATGATCGATAATGAAAAAGAAAACATGAAGAAGCATTAATCAATCCAATCAAAGTTGGGCTAGACCAGGAGATAACAACTCATTTCTTTAGACATAGCATTCATTGATCAATCAACAAACAATCAAATAGAGAAAATTTGGTAAAAACTCTTTCCAAAGGTGGGAAACTGGTCCTAGGAGGATCAGCGCAGCCTAGAGTGGGAGAAAGTGCGCTTCAGAGCACTGTCCTTAAGCCAAGGATGCTCTACAATGCATTGTGTCCCTCACAAACCTGCGCTGGTGACAGTAAGCCATTTCAAGAGGAAATTTGACACAATTTTGGCCAATTTTTCAATGTAAACAATTGAATTACAATCTATGAACACAAATAAAATCTACAAGGATGTTTTAGGAGGCAGATAAGCTACTAGGAAAGAGGATTCTTCCCCAACGGAGTCTCCAATTTGTTTTGGAGAATTTAGCATCTACGGATAAATACTAATTCACCGGGCAAGTAGTTGTGCCTAGAACAACAGTTTAAAGTGTTTTAGAATTTCCCTATAAGAAATAGATAAGAAGAGGGGATAGAAGGCCTACCTGTAGTTCCACTTTCCTCTTGTCTCCCTTGTATCGATTCTGTCACTCCTTCTCGTACTTAATCCACTTGAAAAGTACGTTGCCAATACAACAGAAGACGAAAACTGATCAAAGCATACGATCCATTGAATATAAATGAAAGGAATCAGAAGCAATTCATACATATAAGCATTATGAAAGAACACATCATATGGAAAAAGGTTCAAACACTTTATTAGATAGAAGAAGGAACTACAACCATCAGTGTTTGATTTAAAGTCATTCCTCCAGCTTGGATCCCATCCACATCACATCAAAAGCAAGACAAACTTGTGGCATCACATCATTTTCTTCAAACTCAGGTCTCATAAACATTATCTCCTTACAATTCAACATAATCCAACCAACCCTTGATCACTTATATGAGTGGTCAATTTATAGGAGGATGAAGGAGGTTTTTTCATTAATGGTGACATTGAATGTCCTTCCATACTTAGAATTAGTTCCATGGAGGAAGGGATGAGAGGATAGGATGCTCCTTAACTCATTCCTCATCCATTTTAGAGCTCATAGGAGTTGATAAGACAAGGAAACTTCTAGATGACTCCAAAAGATAAGAATATTCCCCAAAACCTATGTGAATTTTGCTCATTCTCGCCCAACGCAGGTGAAAGGAAGCCAAAGTGCTCTGCAGAGCACCCTGGCAGTGGACTTAACTGCTCTGCAACACACCTTTATAAGGGCTTACCTGCGCTGGTCCCTCTAGAGGCAATTTCTGGATGTCTTCAAGTCATGAAATTGTATGGGAAGGAGGCATTCAAAGGGTTGACTTGTTTAGGGCATGAAATAACTAATTTTAGGGTTTGATGAGTCCTAAAAAACTGATCTGAATGTTGGGATTTGATGTGCCCAAATGGATCTGTAACGGAACCTACCCAAAATTTATGCAATGGTGGATAACCATCAAAGAGACCACCAAGAATCCATAATTAAGATGGAAGGTAAGCTATGCAACCAAATCATTTGTATTTTAACTGACCCTAGTTCTAATTATAGTTATGTCAGCCTGAAGCTTGTGGAAAAATGGTATTTGGATAAGAAAGCACATGCAGACCCTTGGTTGGTTCAATTAGGAATAGGGACAAAATGAAGAGTTAATTAATGAGTAGAATCATGTGCATTTGAACTTAATAGCATGACAAAAATAGCACAATTCAATTTATTTCCCTTGGGTGCATACACCATGTTATTGGGCATGGATTGGTTGTATGCACATAGGACCAAGGTTGATTTCTTTGAAAAGACAATTGAGTGCTTGGACAAGCATGGAGAAAGGAGGATGCCATAGGGCAAGACAAATCCTACTTCATGAGGTCAATCACTACCATGCAAGCTAAATGTTGTTGCCAAAAGGGTTGTCCATTATATGCTGTGAAAATTCCAGTGATGAAAAAGTCAATAACAACATTGACGAGGAGGTGACTGAGACATTGAAGCAATATTCTGTGCTACAATACTACAAGGATATATTTCTAGTAGAGGTTCTCAGATTACCCCCTCATAGAGAGATAGATTTCTCTACTGATTTGATGCGTGGAGAAACTCCATCATCTAAGGCACCATATTGAATGCGCACTCCAAAATTGATTGAGCTGAAATTACAGGTTAAGGCAATGTTGGATAAAGGCTACATAAGGACAAGTGTGTCCCTATGGAGAGGACTAGTTTTGTTTGTGAAGAAAAAGGATGGCACTGTCAGACTCTGTATTGACTATAGGAAACTAAACAAAGTGAACATTAAGAACTGATATCCATTGCCATGGGTGGATTATTTACTTTACCAATTGAGAAGAACCGGTCTTCTACAAGATCGACTTGAGGTTAGGGTATCATCAAAGTGCACTTCAAGGAAGAATGCATCCATTAGACAACTTTCTAGATGAGATACAAACATTATGAGTTCATGGTGGTACCCTTTGCGCTTACAAACACCCCTACCACTTTCATGTGTTTAATGAACAATGTGTTGCATCCTTATTTGGATAAGTTTTTAATTGTCTTTGTTGATGACATATTGGTATATTCAAGGACTGAAGAAGAGCATGAGGAGCACCTAGTTGCAGTGCCACAATTTCTCAAGGAACATAAGCTTTATGCAAAGATCAATAAGTGTGACTTCTTCTAGTCATAGATACACTACTTGGGGCACATTGTCTCCAAGAAGGGGATATCAGTTGTCCCCGAAAAGATCAAGGCCATTACGAAGTGGCCAACACCGAAGAATATGAATGAGATCATATCTTTCATGGGGTTGACAAGCTACTATAGGAGGTTCATTAGAAAATTCTCCATGATAGGCCATCCTATCACTTCCTTGCAAAGGAAGGGAAATAATTTCTAATGGACATTCAAATGTGCAGTAAGCTTTGAGAAATTGAAGCAGTTGCTTATTAATGCACTGATATTGAGGACTACTAACCTAAACAAAGATTTTGTGGTCTGTATAGATGTCTGCAAGGAAGGGCTTGTGGGATCTTAATGCAATAAGGGAAAGTATTTTTCTATGAGTCACGAAGGCTAAATGAACATGAGGTAAACTATGTAACTCATGATTTGGAGTTAGTTTCCATTATTCATGCATTGAAGATGTGGAGGCATTACCTTCTCGACAAGAGATTTACACTCATGACAGATCATGGAAGATTAAAATACTTATTTGATCAACCTAAGTTGAATGCAAGGCAAGATAGGTGGTTGGTTATACTTAGTGAATGTTACTTTGAAATTAAGTTTCTCAAGGAAAGAGAAAACAAAGTTGTGGATGCACTTAGTAGGAGGATCCAAGTGGATCTCCTAGCAACCATTAGTTCTTATGGGGTGGACCTAGGAGAGCAGGTCAGAGATGCATAAAAACATGACACGAGGTATTAACATATAAAATAAAGGCTACATCGAGGTAGCGAGGATCGTAAGGATGAAGGATATCATCTCATGGATGAGGGTTTAATTATATTCAAGAGCATAATCTATGTACTACACAATGTTGAATTAAAGAGACTTATAATGGGAGAGTTTCATACTAAGTCATATTTTGGTGACCTGGGATACCAAAAGACCCTCATGGACGTCAAGAAGTTTTATTATTGGCCCAATTTAAAAGGAGAAGTAGATTATTTTTTGGTTAAATGAATTGAATGCCAATAGGTGAAGGCTGAATGTAAACACCCAACAAGTTTATTGCGGCACATTCCATTCCAGAATGGAAATGGGAGAGATCTCCATGGATTTTATTACCATATTACCAAGAACGATTAGGAAACATGATGATATTATGGTGGTCATTGACAAGTTGAGCAAAGTGTCCAATTTTTTGGCAATCAAATCCACCAACTTTAGCTAGTGAAGTGGCACAAATATTCATAAGGGAGATTGTGAGGTTTCTTGGAATTCCCAAGAAGATTATTTTACATAGAGATGCCAAGTTCACTTCAGAATTTTGGAAGGAACTATTTGCAAGATTGGGAATGGAATCATCCTTTAGTACAACTTATCATCCAAAAATAGATGGGAAAACATAGAGGACAAATAGAATCCTCGAAGACATGTTGAGGATATATGTGGTGTGCTAGCCATGGAAGTGGGAAGAATATCTTCCATTTGTGGAGTTTTCATATAACAATGAGCATCAAGAATCTATAAAGATGAGCTATTAGAGAAATTTTGAGTTCTAAAATGGGCCTCCTAAGGAATATTATAAAATAATAGAGGAAATAATAAAATAAGATTAGATCACCTCATCAAGTTTTGTAGGGAAAAAAGAAAAAACTAATTTTTCAACTCGTATTTTCAACTTATCTCCCTATGATTTTACTCAAATCTCAAGTGGGAGCACTCGTTGGATGAAAAATTTGTTTTTTTATCCAAGGAGTATTCATATTACATTTGATGGACCTTACTACATGAAAAACGTGAAATACATGAAAAAACTTAAATTTTTATTTCCACTGTAGAAATCATGCATGGAGTAGCTCACAGGCATACATAGACCTGCCTAGGATTGGACCACAAGACCTATGGGGACCAAATCTCCCCATTTAACCATTGGAAAATATCCTTTGAACTCGAAAAAAAATGATTGCAATCAAGTTTTTTTCATGTATTTCACATTTTTCATGTAGTAGGGTCCATCGCAATTATGTAATGTGGGTACTCCTTGGAAGCAAAATTAAATTCTACATCCAACTAGTGTTCCCGCTCAAAATTTGAGTAAAATTGCAAGGAGATAAGTTGAAAATACAAGTTGGAAAAGTAATTTTTATTTTTATTTTTTTATCTTTTTACCTTTTTACTCCAAAAATGATGAATCATCCCCCATGGATGACATCATCATATTGAATCCTATTGGTTCTTATAAAGTTGATTTTTGTTGTGAATTTTTGTTTTGAGGCCCATTTTCTACCTTAAAATTTCTCTAATGCCATTTGAGACACTTTATGGGAAGATTTTAAATACTCCTAATAGCTGGAGTGATCCAGTTAATAGGGTCATCATTGGACTTAACATGATAAAATAAGTGGAACAACATATGCAAATTATCAAACAAACTTTAAGGGTGGCTCAAGATAGATAAAAGAGCTATGTAGATCAGAACGAGTTCCAAGTTGGGGAACATTTTTTCTTAAGAGTTAATCCTAAGAAAATTTCCTTGAAGATTAGGTCATGTGCAAGGTTGAGACCACAGGTTTTTGGGCCTTTTTAAATACTCAAAAGAATAAGTCCAGTGGCGTATAGGATGGCCTTACCTCCACGAGTTAGACTCCATGATGTTTTCCACATTTCTTTTCTTAAAAGATATGTACATGATTCTAATAATGCGCTTGATTGGTCTGTGCTACAGGTGGAACCAGAGGAATATTTTTAGCCAGATCCATTATGCATCCTAGACTGGAGGAGCCTCACACTCTGGAGTCAAGCAATAGAGAAAGTCAAGATGAATGGAGGCACTTTGGGCTTGAGGAATCCACTTGGGAAATGATTGATACAATGTGGGCGTCATATGATCCCTTTGTTTTCGTTGGTTGAAGTAAATGTGTATAAATATTGTAGAGAGCTATGTATATAAAGCTCCATGAAGTAGTACAATTTTTGTTTCAACATTTCCCTTGTGTTGCTCATAGACGTAGAACACTAGGGATAGTGTTCCCTTAAGGGGATGGGTTTGTGACAACCCTAGTTATATCTTACTTGTGAATGCCATGTAATAATTTCCATAATCAAAATGGGCTAAAGGACACAGATTCCAGGGACTGAGGGTGATTACTTGTTGCGATGGTGTAAGTTTCTGTAAGGAAGAAAATCCTGAATTGGTTGGACAACTGTTGAAGATGGTTGCTGTGTTTTTTAATAGAATAGTTCATAAATTTAATGGAACTACAAAAGGGTACGAAGGCAGTTTGCCTTGGAAATAATGTGACAAGCAACAAGGAAAAAAAAGTTAATGGAGTATGGGGCCTATGGAGGCAGCGAGAAGAACGAGGAAGTCAACCAAGGGAACCTAATGTTGGAAAAAAAATATAAACCATTGTGGACAAAGGGGCATTAGAGGAAGAAGAGACATGGGGAAACAGAGGAGAGTAGAGCACTAAAGGTCGGTAATAGGGGAGACTCTGAAGTTCAAGGCTAAGAATAAGCACTTGGATAATTGATTTTGGTTGGCAAGGTTGGCATAAGAAGATATCTAAGGTGAGGACAATGGCCTCTCGATTCCTTATTGGCTAGAGGGTGGAGATGGTTTTCTCTAGAGTCCCTTAAATGATAGGGTGGTGGGATTTTTCCTTGGATTCCTGGAGAGAATCCTTTTGGAGCTTTTCATACTTTTCTTGGATGAGTTTATCAAGGCGTGTGATGGTCGGTTTGGAAGCCAAGTTTCCATCCATATGATCACAACACAAGACCAAGAGCATAGTTTAGCATGATTAGTGGGTGAGAGAAATGTTGCGATAATCACAATTGGTATTAAATTGGCGAGGGTTTGAAAAATAATAATAATAAATAAATATATAAATAAATAAATAAATAAAATTAAAACATTAAAAAAAAAAAACTTAAGTTTTTTTTTCTTCAAAAAAATCACTGATTTAATCGTTTTAGGGAAAAAAAATCACGATTTTTGCAACATAGACTGAGAGTACGTGATGGGAATCAATGGTTAAGAGGAAGGCTAGGATGAAATTTCCCATAGGATACATTCCTGGAAGCCCACAATAGATCTCACAAGAGAAATTTTGGGATGGTGAGGACTGAGCAGCATGGTAGGGTCGGTGGCGTGGAGTGGGCTGGGATGATTTGGAGGCCATGCATTAACTGAAGGGAGATCCAATCCTCATGTGAAAGGCTTATCGTGACATTAAGAAGTGGAAGGTGGGACCCATTTGGATTGGGAATATTGTGGCAGTTAGTGGAATATATTTTTCCTGAAGTCTGTCTCCTAGAGGTAGCAAGGTGCATTTTTCGTGGGAGAGCCAAGATAACTCAACACCGAGTTGCCATGGTAGGAGCAAGGCTGCCAAAGATTTCAAATAGGAACAAGAAACTATGGTCTAACTAGGAGCAATGACCGTGCAGAGGCGTGGACTCGCCGGGTTGATGTAAGCCCGGAGGTCAACCCTCATTGTTCAACGATGAAGTATATTTAAGTGGTGCATGATGACACAAGCTAGGACATGGTGGAATACACATGAGCCAAACAAATTGTTCATTGGCACAAGGGTATACCCACAATCAAGTCAACCTGGAGGACCTTTCTCAGAGTTGTTTTTTAGGGTACAAGGTGAGAAGGGATGGGATAACAGACCTGGGTAATGGAAAAGTTCCCGATAGTTAAGGGCCCACCCATTAACTATATATATATATATATATATATACACACACACATACATATTTATGTGATAAGAGGATGGAGTGAATAAGTGGGGTTATATATGTATACACATCTGTGTTAGTGTAAATGCCCATGCCATGATTGAATTGGTAGCTAAAAGGTTGATTCTAGGAGGCACTGGGAGGATGATGTGGAATGCTCATGTGGGTGCCATGAGAGCACCACGTGAGAATTATGTGGAAAGGTTGATGACATAACACCCTTTGATTCATTAGAGATTTAGATGGTCATATCTCATGGTTTGAAGGTAAAATTGAAGTAAAATTTTATATCACTAGAATTGTCTCGACAAGACATACACAATGATGATGTTTAATTAAGGCTTCAAGCTATTTGAAAAGATCAAAATTTTTAGACCCCATTTCCATAACGACACCTTGGATCTTGGGTCAGTCTAGTAACTTACCTCCTCCCAACATGTGTTGTAAGGCAAGGGGAGGGGAATGTGTTACAAAGTAGTATCAGAGCAGGTAACCTTCATAGTAGTTAACTATTGGAAGGTTGAATTCAGGGGAAAATGGCCACGATGAGAGCAGTGGGTAAACCACTTATGTTTGATTGATCCAACGATGTATTTTGGAAGACAAGAATGGAGACATTTCTCATCTCCTTGGGAGAAAAAGTTTGGGCAATTGTGGAGACCGAATATAAAGTTCCCGATACTTTTCCAATAAATGCAGTAGAGAATAAAATTTACACATTTAATGCACAAGTTAAGAATTATATCATAAGTGGCTTGGAAGAATCAAAATTTGTCAAAGTAATGCAATGCAAGTTAGCCCGTGAGGTATGGAAAAAGCTTGAAACTTTTTATGAAGGGGATGCAAAAGGTAAAGAAGTCATGTTGCAAGATCTTAGAGGCCAATTAAAAAGTTTGAATATGGAAGAATACGAGGATATTACTTCCTATTTTCTTTGAATAGAAAATATTTTCAACTCCATTGTAGGTATTTGTGAAGTCAAATATATCTATATTGTTTGAAAGGTTTTGAGATCCATTCTATCAAGATTCAATCCCAAAGTGTCAACCCTTGAAGAAATATCATAGGTAGACAACATGTCCATTAATATGCTTCATGGAACTCTTTGAGCATATGAGCTACGAATAAAAGAGGACAAATTAGGGGTCAAGGAAGAAACTTTCAAGGAATAAAAAATAATATAAAAAACAAGAAGATAAAAAAGACTCTAACTTTGATGAAGAAGAAGCCAAGTTCCTAAAAAAATTAGAAACAGGAACCAACAGCTTAAAAGGTAAGCTTCCTTTCAAATGCTTTGAACATGGAAGGGTAGGTCATTATGCATCTAAATGTCCTTATACCAAGATGAATGTTAGTGCCAATGAGTAAAGATTGAAATCCAAACATCAAAAGAAGAAGCGAGGCAATAAGAAGAATAATTTCTACTCAAAATAACAAAGTTATAGTGAAAGAAATGGAGGTGCGAGCAATGAAGAAAGGGGTGAAATATCATTCCTTGTTTAGGCTGAAGAACCTGAAGTAGAAATAGATAATGAGGAAGAACTTAAAATTTCACTAAAATAAATAAAGATCATCAAAAGGAAGGGAGTTCAACTAATGCAGCAAATTCATGAAAAAGCTCTAAATGAAGACACCATTCTCTCTCAAAGTCGAAATAGAAGGAACAAAAATGGTAAAATAATGCTTACTGAGCAAGTAAATGAGAAGGAACAAATTTGTGAAAGACTAGATGAGGAGGTTATTCCCTTGAGAGAAGAATTGGAGCATCTAAAATTAAAGTTCCACAAAGGGACTAAATCCCTAGATCACATTTTTAGCATGTAAAGGTCTCCTTGTATTAAAACATGTCTCAATTATGAAGGAAATTGCAAGGAACCCAATGGTCCCCCAAGATAATCAAATGGAGATCATCCTAAGAAGCTTGACCAAACATTCATATCATCTAGAAACAACTCTTTTGAAGATCCAAAACAAGTGGTGCACCAGGCCAAGCATGTTAATTCCAATGTCTCTCAAGGTAATTCCAGAAAGGAACATAATATAAGAAATTGGAATGAAGAGAAAGGATCCACAAGTAGAAATAAAGCAGGTGTTAAAAATCATCAAATAATATGACTCCTCACAAAGAGCACAATAAACGATCAAGAAGGTGTTGAAAATCATCAAGGGAAGGCTCCTCTAAGAAGTAACTTTATAAGGTTAAGATCTCCTTCTATATCCAAGTATAAAAATAATTTTTTTGGTTGTTATTTCTCATGCACAAAGTTTTTCCACAAAGCACAAGATTGCAGGACCTATAATGTTGTGAGATATAGAGGACTTGATCAAGTATCTCTATGGAAATATGTGGATAAAATCAAAATAATTCTCAACCATTTCTGCATATATTAAATCCAAATGTTGAATATTACATATGTCACAAAAAATATCATGTATCAAGAGATTTCACACTCTTTTCGAGACGTTATAATAGAGAAGGTTTCCCTACTAGTATAAGGATTAATTCTACAAGGTGGAGAAGAGGTCAAGAAGGGCCTCAATTTTGATCTAAATCCTTAGATCTAATTATTTGATGAAAGATTCTTCAAGATCATCATTTGTTGAATCAAAAGTTGAATAAGAAACTCCATGTATGAGGGCAATATCTGAACTGTGAAATTTACATTGATTACTATGAATTGATGATGATATCTCCATAGTAAAGAATGTAACAAGAATCAGAGAATGAAGAGATGACAGATACTTATCGATGAAGGAACATAGTCTTAGGGGGAGACTTTAGAAGTACAAGAATAATTATGAGTAGCATGGGAAGTGTGATTTCAAGGGATGAATCTATCAGAATTGCAACATAGTACAGGGAAGGCAACATGGTTTAGTCAGGTTCACCAGGATCATCAAGGAACAGGTTATGGAGTTTTGACAGGTAATTATGTAGGGTCATATTCTCCCATGAGCATAGAAGTTTCAATAGATATCAATGACCCTTTTCCATTGATGTCAAAGGGAGAGAGATTCTAGACATTGATACGAAGGAGAGAATGCAAGTCTAAATAGATGGAGAATCTTTATAGGGGGATAATTTTTGTTGCATGATTGACATCAAATGACCATCAATGTCTAGTGGTGTTGCCATCAATGATAAAGGGGGATATTTTTTCACATTGTGTTGTCATTGATGACAAGAAGTTATCATTGATTTCAAAGGGGATGCCTGAGAAAAAACTGTATCATTTATAATGCCTTGAGAAGCAACAAGGCTTTCTATGAAGTAGTTGACAACAAGATTTCTAATAGGTTCTCATCAAGTGAAGTTGAAGGTGCATGAATTTATTTGATTTTTTTATGCGGTTATGGTGCTCTATTAATTTTATAAATTACATGATTCTTTACGTATTTTTAATACCTTTCCAACAATATATCCTACTCTGAAAAATCCCTGCTAGATGAGAAGTTATGGCCATTTCAAAATTAGAACTAGTTTGAGGCCCAAATTATAAGGAAAAAAACCCACAATATTAATACATTAAAAAGTGTACACCTTTTTGGCACATCCATGGTCCATTGACCCAATCAATGATGGATCTCATCATAACATGCATTATGTTTAACCCTATTAAATATCACACATATTTCCAATATCTAATGCATCTAATTGACGAATAAAAATATTGAAAGGTATATGACATGACAACTAGCATGACATTTAACCCACTAATGTGAACCCCCTAGATTGACACGTCGTGAGATAAGATTGAGCGAAACATGGAAAAATACGATAGTTTTCCAATACATGTAGATGACACATCATTCACTGACATCAACATGTTTATGTTGCATTACTAGAATTTTCCATGTGGCAAGGACCAATGGCAAGTTTTGGTTGGTAGAAAGGATGAAAATGGGTCAAATGTCACACCCATCACATGATGCATTGTGGCATGATTATTTCATGCTTTCATCATCATGAAGATGACTAGGGACCTCTAGGGACTTGGTCATAGAGCTTGGTCACATTGTAAGGGTTAGCCCTTGGGTATATGGTGGAAGCAAGGTCAAGGTTAGCCCCTGGCGAAAGCAAGGTCACATGGTAAGGGTCAACCCTCAGTTATATGGTGAAAGTAGGGTCAGGGTAAAACCTCAGTGGAGGAAATTTCACATGGTAAGGGTCAACCCTTAGCTATATGGCAGAAGTAGGGTCAGGGTTAGCCATTGGCGGAAGAAAAGTCACATGGTAAGGGTCATCCCTCAGTTTCATGGTAGAAGCAAAGTGACAAGGTAAGGGTCGGCTCCAAACTATATGGCGGATGTAAGGATACATGGTAGGGTCAAACCATGGTAATGTGGCTCAAACGCAAGTCAACCCCATGACAAAAATTGAATCCAGAAGCCTTTGGTCATCCCTCCACAGGCTTGGGACTGTAGAAAATTATAAATACAATTCTATGCCACTCGATTCAATGGGGTGAGTAAGTGAACATTAGTAGCATAGTAAAGTCTCAGTCTTGGTGGAATGAATCAATTTTTTCTTTTGGTATTAATAGTGGCTACGCCACTATGAAGTCTCAATCTTGGGGGAGAAAACCATTTTTTTTTCTTTTTGTTTTAACAGTGGCAACGTTTCTCAATGAAGTCTTAGTCTCAATGGAGCGAATTGATTTTATTTTTTCCTTAATAGCGGAAACGTCACTCTCTCCATGATGCCTTAGACTTAATGAAGTGATTCATTTTTCCTCTGATCTTCATAATGACAATGTCATTTTTGTGAAATAAAAATGTGGTTTGAAGTTTTAATTTGTTATGGACTAAGGCTCATTGTACTGGACCTTTAAATGGTTGGTTTATATTCAAACTTTGATTGTGGATTTGGTTGAGAAACTTCCAAGTTTGATTTTCAATATAAAATCCTTTTACTGGTTTGCACAGAATGACCCCCAACACATCAAGTTAATCAGTGACATAGAGTAATTATGGGTGGGCTTGTACCCTCATCCTAGTTGGTGGGTGGGTGGGTCTTGTATTAGGTGAGACACTGGTTCAATTCCTGATGAAAATCAAATTAGAAGTGGACATTATGTCCCTCCAACACCGAAATTTGGGAATTTCATACAAGCATGCCTGGAAAGGGGCATTCTATAGAGCGCTTAAATTAATATATTATTGAATTTGGTTTTTATGGTTTTTTGGGCTCATTATTGGTCCAAATTGGATTATGGAAGAAGAAAGATGATAAGGACTTAGAGGTGAATGCTTATGGGGGCTTGGATAACTTTGTTGACATAGTTTTGATGATCAAAATCCCTATTTTTTGTTTTGAAGGTCAATGAGCACATTGTAGTGGTTTTGAATACATGAAGAATATAGGTTCAAAAAAGGGGAACAAGTGTGGACAACAACATGATAGGTGGTGGTAGTAGTTTATATAGTAGTTTCTAGTAGTGATTGTTAGTGGTTGCAGGTGTTTCAATGATAATGATTGCATATTATGACAAATTTTACTGTGATAAGGTTTGACAATGATTGCATGTTGTATTTGATTTTATTACTTATAATTCAGTGATTAACAACCATATATGATGAAAATGAATCTAATTTGAAATTATATGAAATAGAGGTCCACAAGGAGTTTAAGAAGGAGGTGGATGCCTCCCCTGAGGTTGGGTCCTCTGTTGAATGGTATTGTCATTGATACCAATGTCAATCCCCGAATTCTCTTAATATTAATCCAGGTTTCATTTATTTAAGCTCCAAATGTCAAAATGTTCTGGAAGCACACATACCTAATCATATTTCCCCGCACTTGCTAACTATTTTGATGATGAAGATCAATGAAATTTATCTCATAACCATCTTCATTTGATTCTCCTCATTATGTTGATTCTAATGATATGTCGTGCATCACGAGGCTCCTCATAGTTTGAGAGATATGCCAAATCAAAGTTGATGCCCTGCATCTTGTGGTCAAAGTCCCCAACATTAGATGACATGGTAGCTTAACAATTAGGAAAACATTTGATTAATTCATGGGGTCAAGAGTATTTTTCCATTAAAGAATTTCACCAAATATTCTCAAAGTCAATCTTGGTGAAAATTAAATATCACAAAAGGATATATTGTTTGGGAATTTGACTCCAAAATAAACATTTAAAAAATTATTATTCCTTGGAAATGAGGTCGGCCTCATATTTTGTCTTTAAAATTTTAATTTTGAATCAAAATCTCTTAGGTCGGGTCTAGGGCTAATTCAACCCTTGCAATAGCCCTCTCATTAAGTATAAATAGGGATTGAACTCTCCACAAAAGGATGTATGAACTAGCTCTTATGATATCTCTCAAATTCCCTCCACCACCAAGAACAATCAAGCTCATTTGAAGAAGGTTTGTGAAACTTCTATTTGTTTTTTGGTTATGAGCTTCATTGGGATATTGTACACATTCCAAGGCCATTCGACCCTTTTTTGGAGTTGATTTGAACATGATTCTAAGGCCCTTTATGGGCATGCTTCTAACTATTTCTAAGGCTTCCATTCTACCTTTGTTATGCAACTTTCCTAAGGCATATTCCACACCTTAACTGAGAAAATTTAGCCATGTCTGAAAGATATGAGATTCGGACCTATGACAAGCCATAGTGGGCCATGGTGGGTTGCAATATGTGCATGTTGAAAAGGATTTTTCATGCTGGTTTTTTGTGGTTTAGTGTCTCCTTAGGTTGGCAATTTGTGAGGCATTTTCATGGCCCTTGTTGAGACTTAATCTCTAATTCAATGGCATAATCCAACAACTGTGATAAGGAAAAAATTATGTGCATTCAAGTGACCTTTGATATTTTGGAGACCCCTTTTTGATGCAGAGATAAGGCTTCCTATGGAGAAGTTTGGGCCCTTGTGGTAGGGAAAATTTTTGTGCATAAGCGTGGTTAATTTGAAGCATATTTAAGCCTTCAACAAAAGTGAATTGGCTGTGGCAAAAATACTATTCTAGATAATTGTTTCATCCCCCTTTTGAGACTTACATTGAATCTCTATTTCAATCCTAATAAAATAAATTGATCGTGGCTCTTTAGGTAGTCCTTGATGGAATTTCGAGGCTAATCTAATCAGACCTGAAGCATTCCTTGCAAAAGTAGTGGCAATATTTACTACTCTATTAGTTCATGGGAATCAAGAAGTATTTTTGGGCCTAAGATTTGATTTGAGTGACCCCTTTGAGCAGCTACCTAAAGGTGACCTCTTTGTTGACACCCTTAAGCTGTGAAGGAAAAAATCTTCAGGAATCTCTTTGGCATCAGATAAAATAACACATCCTGAGTAGATCTATAACATAAAGGTTATAATGAGTTTGATAAGGTTTACATTGGACACAACAGACCTTATTATTATAGATTAATTCAAAAAGTGTTGATATGATAGTGTGAGTCAGTGTAGTAGTGGTATTTCAGACTTCATCTCCAACTATAAAGCGAGTAGTATCAACATTTTGAGGATAGTTGAGAACAGTGATAGGTTACATGTGTTTTTGTTTTATGGTTGATGTGACTTATGAGTAGAGTATGACATTGGATACTTGTATATCTAAGTAGAAAAATCGTTTCCAATGTTGAGTTAGAGTCTAAGTGAGATTATCATCACCGATCCTAGTCGAAAAAGTTGATTATGATATATCTTGAGCATGTGCTAATGCTAGAGGCTGAGTGTTAATGTCGGTGTACAATTGATCAAAGTCTATGTTATGGCTTCTAACATCTAAGATGTTAATAATACTGATATGCATTTTTGGAGTAAGCTATTTCCATGTCAAGTTATTGCTAGTTGATCATTTTTCTATTGGTCAAAGCGAGATTTCCTGTTAGGCTTTAATCCCATTGGTTGATGTGACTTAAGCAGAATATGATTGATGTCATTCTAGAAGAGTGAAGTATATATGTTGATATACTGGTGCTGGAATCAGATCAGTTTAAATGTACATGGCCTTTAAGATTGTATTGTATTGAAGTAGATAGGGTGATATGATACTGCTATCTAGTTGAGCGGAATTAATGTTGAATATCTGCTTTGTAGAGAAGTTTGGAATTGATTCCTACATTGAGTAGAGAAGGCATGACTATTGTGTGAGTTGAGTTAAAGTTTATTTTTGTATGTTTCCACTGTGAGAATATTAGATGTTCCATAGATGTATGACTATGACATATGTTGAGGGCTTGATGAGAATTGGTGTCTTGAACAGAAGAAGTGTATTACAGAATGGTGATGAATCATTGTTAAAAATCTGAGGGACTGACATTGAAGCAGTATATCACCAACAATGATACTGAGAAGCTCCGTAAACCCAAATAGTGGAAAACGCTGAAGTACAGAAAGAGAAGAGATAATGTCATGCAAGTAACAACAATACTAAAATGACACTAAGGTTAGATAGTGGAAGTATTGAGGCATTATTGGTGGCTGAGCTAGGTTTTTAGTAGAAAAAAATTATGCCTATATCTAGGGTTTGACAAAGGAATATGAAGCTTGGGATTTATGTAATTATTTAACAAAAGCAGATTTGATTAAGAAAAGATTGTCTTGTATGTTGATTTTATACTAAAATCAAGTGGATCTAATCTAAAAATTGTGAAACATGATCTACTTGTTGAATAGGGTGGCAAGGTGGTGCAAGGTAGGAGATTGGATTCTCCTTCAGGTTGGAGCCTAAGAACACTTTAGGGCAACAAGGTGGTGCTTGGGAAGATTGGAGCCTATGCTGGGTGTTCAACGTCCTTTTAGTGGGATTCAATAAATCGAGGGCATTGGAGTATACTTCCAGTTGGAGATGGTAAATAAGGGAGTTGGAGCCTGTAAACCAGGGCATTGGAGTGTCCTTCCAGTTGGAGCTGGTAAAATAGGGTGTTGAAGTGTCCTTTAGGTTAGAACCTGTAAAATAGGAGGTTGGAGTGTCCTTCAGTTGATGTTATAAATCTTGGAAGTTGGAACTTCCTAATTGATGTAAAATTTGAAGCCCTATATTATGAAGCATTCAATATGCTTTTCTCCCAAAAATGTTTCCACCTAAAATTCTTGTGTTTACTATCTCTAATATTGTGCATTGTTGAATGGTGTTGTTTATTCATGCTTTGATCTAATGCTAATGTTAATTAATGCTCCGTGAAGTGAAAAGTCACTAATTGAAAGGAAATATTGATTGATACTGCTCTCAGTATCTCCAACATCCTCAATAAGGTTGGATACTAGAGTAGGTTGGAGCTCACTCATATTTGAGGTTGGAGCCTAGAGCAGTTTGGAGCCCACTCATCATTGAGGTTGGAGCCTAAAGTAGGTTTGATCCTGCTCATCATTGAGGTTGGTGCCTCAATCATGTTGTTGCTTACCACAAATTGAAACTTTCATATTTTGGGGGTGGTTTTCTCCAACAATTTGTAACTTGCAAATATATGTAATGAATTGAAGATAATGAAGAAGAACATTTGTGGTTTTATCCTATATGGGTTTCCACGTAAAAGCTTTGTGTCTCTCGTATGACATGATCAATTATTGATATGTTATTGATTTGATGATATCTTGTTGATGCATTATTCGTGTTGATGATATGATGCTTATGCTTATGATTCATTACTATATGATTTTTTTATTATGAAAAGTGTTGAAATGGTAAAATAGATCTCACACTGATTCAATCCCCCTCTTAGTGTGACCTTCGGGCCAACATAATTGTTAACTCTAATTGAATAAACACTTAGGCACAAAAATAAAGGGAAATAATTTTCGATCAAGGGATAACTACAAGAAGAAATAGGAAAAAAGTTTGAGGTTAAGAAAATAGCTTTTTTAAAAGAAAATAAGAAAATGAAAATAATGAGAGCTTTGATAAAATGGTGACACATGGGTGGGCGAAATATAGGAATATCAAATTTAAAAAATTGGAAATTTTACATGAGAATCCAAGTGGAAATAAAAAAAAATCTTATAAAAGGAAGAGAAAACTATGAGAAACTCACTATTGGATGCCCCCTAATGCTAAATTGATGTCCTAATGCTATTTTTCTTTTAGTTGATTACTAGAGATTTGTTGTGAGATGGAAATGTTTGGAGTTTCCATTAAGTGGGAACTTCTTGAGTTTAAGAGCTCACCTCCACACTGCGAGTGTACTCATCTCTTATACATCTCCATTTCTGCTTGAGGGTCCATGAAGAAGAATAATATCCAAGGAAAAGGGTAGGAAGTTGACCAATGAGTTAGTGAAGCTTGTCCAAGTCATGGGAATTGATATAATTGTTGGGCCTCAGTTTTGTTGAAATTGTACATCCTTTTTCTTTTTTATTACTCATGATTTTATCTATTTTACTATCATTTGGGCTATTTCTTCAACTAGGATCATCACAAGGTAATTATTTATTCTTTAGTATATTCCCTTTTTTTCAATAAAAATTATATCAAGATTGTTATTAATGATAGTTTTTTGTGTTATTTCAGGTCCTCAAGAACATGCATGAAACTCTCGTTAAAGATATAAATGAGCTAACAATTAATTTATAAGTGCATCAATTTATGGCTTTTTCCTGCACTTGGTTAACTTCTTGCACCAACATTCCTACACTAGCATGCCTACACCAATTTGGGGCTTTGATAGATTGGCACACTTTTAGGGAAAACCAAAGATGGTTATTGTCCAAAATGATGTTCTAAGACCTCCACATTAGCCAAAATTCACCAAGGTCATATGGATCAATTTTTAGAGAATAATTAATGCTACAACCCTAAATTCGCACAATTTTCAAACTTGCAACTTTCTCCTCGATTTGCGTGCATATGATGGCGAATCTCAAAAATTCAAAAAAGATGAGAATATGGAAAATTAGGCTCCCTTGGAACATTTTTCTAAAATTAATCTTGGTTTTGGAGATACACAAGGTTCTTTAAAGTGGATTTGTAAAAAAGTGCATTTTTCTAGAATTTTAGGATCTTGCCCAGATTTGGAGAAAATGGAAAATTTCCAATTTCTCATGCACTAGATTTCAATTTCTGTGTTGGATTATGGCTACAATAGACTTCATCAATGAAAAACTGCTCGATCTTCATTTATTTTATTTTGCATTCAATTTGTAATGTAAAAAAGTACTTATATAAACAAGGTTGTGGCTCCAAGCCCGAAGGACAACAAGCCATTCATTGCACTCTCATGTTGTTGGAGTAAATTCTAGGGGGTTCTCCTCCCTTCCCTTTGATCAATTGGAGCTGGAATACTAAGCTAAAATGTATAAGGACTGATATTTCCATTAATAAAAATAATCAATGCCAGGTTCTTGATCTATGGTTGTTTAATCCTGTTAATGGTTCTCTTTACTTTGTAAATTAATTTATTTTAACTAGGGAATGAGCTGGTTGGTTTGGGCCCAACCAATCCAACTCGTTACCCCTCTATTATATAATATAGTGTAGCTTGTTTTCCTCTGGATTAGATTATCGTGGTGTGTAGGTTTCTTGATTAGGCATAGTGTTCTTATATAACTTATCGAAATACTCTATCATTTTCTTTTAAATACTCATTCTCATTTGAAGGTATAACATGTGTGTGACTAGGAATGTATGAAATCTTGTTCCATAAACATATAATCTAGGCTTGAGAGGTCTACCCACAGGGTGTCTGATATCTTTAATATATGATTAGGTAAACTGTGTGGCCTTTATGTGAAACTATTTCTTTGAAGTATTGACAGTTGTTGACATGAGCACTTAACAAAACCTTTCTTTGAAACCCCCTAGCTATTCCAAACTTAAAATATCGAGGGACTTATAATTCTTTATGAGGATATTGTAAATCAGAGCATAAATGAAGTAACATTAAAGCCTTGAATCTTATAGTATCTTATAATGCTTTAAAATAATATTTAATTCTTACAATCTATGCTTTGGTGCTAGATTCGACCTTGTCTCTTCTCTTTATTTGAGATTTATTTATTACTATGATTTCTACTTTCCTGGTTTGAGAAACTGAAACATCTTGAGGACGAGTGCTAGTATAACCCATTCATTAAGGAACATGTGTCTTTGATGATTTGAGTGAACTAGTGTAGATATTGCTGCAAGTTGATTTATTAATTGATTAGCACTCTTTCATAATGTGGTTCTTAGTTGAAAGGATTGCTTTTATTTCTTGCAAGTTTTTAGTTTGAGTACAGTTTCTAGATCTCTTGTTGATATATCTTTTGTATAGAACAAAGTGTGATATTTTTTTTTGTTATGAAAGTTCACTAGATTGACTACAGTGCCACACTTTAATTTTGAATGTATGAAATAGTGAAAATTTACAATATTACAAGAATCTAAAAGTGGAATTGATATAGTGCAGGAATGATCAGAAGATTATTGATTTTCTTGGAAAAACTCTTTTGAAATTATTAGATTAATACTTGTGTTCTTTTTGAGATATTTGATTATTTATCTAGTTTAAAATCCAAATTGTTTGATAAATGAAAGGGTGAAGTAACCAAGGTCCAAATTGCTTCGTGTGTTATCATTTTAATAAAGTTTCCAAGATTAGTTCAAGAATTGAATTATGAGTTTATGCATTGGTTTTTAGATTGATTTAATAGTTAGAGTTTTCTCTTTAAATTTTCAAGAGTTTGGGTTTGTTTTCAATTGAGCAATAATTAGGGTTTATTCCAAAAGTTGGTGATTTACAGGGTTAATGTTTGTAATAATTAGGGTTTTCACTTTTAATGAATGCTTTTGATTACAAGATTAGAGTGGATAATGATTGTTGTTTGCAGGAAAAATTAGGGTTTTGTTTTGTAGGTTCCCAAAGTCCTTCTTTGACATTTCCAGTGTTGCACTTCAAAGTCCATGAACCCCGGATTGACATTAAATGTTGCTCCATTAATATACCACATAATACACCCAACAACAATTCACAAGAAATACATCAAGGAGCCATAGTAAATTTTCCCATCAAAGTTTCAATTTCCTCTTCATGGGTGAGTGATACCTTTTTTCGATATCACATATTTTATAGTAGTTGTAGTTCATCTTGAACAAATAATTGTGAATTATATTAAAATAGACAGACAACTTCTTATTTTTGTTATTGGAAATTCTAATTCTTGAATTTGTATTAGTTGATAAGACTCTTAAAACGGATTTGGTTATATATTAATCTATGAATTAAGGAACTCTTGTTTCTTGAATATCAACCAATATATAATGAATAGTATTTTGTATTACATTGATATTTTATTCAACTAAAAAAGAATTTACATAATTCCATGCCAATTATTTAAGTATTGTGATGGTAGGTTTGTGTGGAAATTTTTCTGGTTCTACTCAGAGTTATATTACTAATTAATGTGTTTCAAGTACTTAATAATATTCATTGACTTCACCAAGTGAGAACTTACTAGTGTGAAAATAATTACATATAATGCCTGTTACCATGTATAGAATTCTTATTACTTGTAGATTTATAATAAAAATTATTTTTACATCTTGAATGATAGTTACTCAAATATTATGAAACTTAATTCAATCTCTTTGTCATCCACTTTGATGTACAAATAATTTCCAAACTACATGACTTTTGAGAATGCATAATTTATGTTATGTAATAATAGACTATGTACCCTAAACCCTTATGTATGTTTCAAATTTATTTCAATATTAACAAAAATACAAATAAATATAAATGTATAATTTATAAATTCTAGTCTCTAATTCATTAGTGTAATTCCATTATCAGTTAGATAGCATATAGATCACATTGATCCCAACTTAGAGCTAATTATGGTTCATAATGTTATCTTTTTGAATTAAAGATTAACTAGTTACAATAATGCATTGAAATCAAAATAGATGAACATTTCAAATGAATTGAGTGCATATTTACAATGTTTACATCCACAAATAATGTATATATATATAAATATATATATATATATATATATATATATATATATAATATATATAATATATATATGATAGATATAGATGATATATAAACAATGGAAAATGATGTAATCATTTCTTGTAGAATGGTATTTCCTATAATTAGTATGTAACATCTCCTTTTCTTTTCTCCGGTTTATGTAATATTAAATTCTAACTATAATGTTAGTGTGGAGAACCATGGTTGGTTGATACACTAATTAATATTTTAAAATTAATTATTTAAAGTTAATCAACTACAAACTAAACGTATTACTTCCTTACAGATCCATAGTCTAAGGGAGTCTTTCTTGCTTACATGCCTTGGAAGCCATAACCCAACCAAATTAAATCATCTGAGCCACCAGTTGCATGTCAATTTCACTACCTGACAAATTTTAGTAAGATATGTGATTGAAGAGAAGACACTGCTTGATAGAAATTCAATAGGTTGGATTGGGGTGGTGAGGGTCACACAATGGTGCCCATACCCCCTTGCGAATCGAGGATACAATGAAAGAAAGAGGGAAGTGCCCAATGACCTAGTGTAGATCAAAGAGCCAAAGGAGTGCTTTCTCAGATGCATGAAGAGAAGTTGAGGAAAAATACATATGCGAAAAACAAAAGAGAAAAATGATGGATCTTGGGTGGCTCTGTTATTTTGGTTTATCTTTTTGAATTTGTTTTTGTTTTTGTTTTTCTTATGGCGATCACACAATAAAGGTGTTTTGGGCTCCCCCTCACTGGTTCTTATGTGTGATGTTTCTATCTGCTCAATGGATAACAAATCCTTATGGTGCTTTATGTATGGATGTTAAACCACTTGGATAGGGAAATCTAAGCCACTATGGTGCTTTTTGGTAGAGCTATTAAACCATCTATACAATGAACCACAAACCTATGTGGTGCTTGCTATAAAAATGTGGATACGAAACCACCTAAATAGTGGATTAAATCTCGTAGAATTGAGAAATACCCATCTATATTTTGGGTGAATCCTTATTATTGAACTTAGAGAGTAAGTGAGTCATTTTGGTTCTTATTGCAAGAGAGTAGTTGTTAAACCACCAGGTCAGGGAACTCCATTTTGTAAGTGTATGATCAAGCCATTAGTGTGAATTTCCTTGAGCAATAATTCCCTCATACTTTGGATCTGGCTTAGGGGTGATTAGTTGCAAGAAAGTTGGCTTGGTGGAGAGTGGAAGTCCCTCCTTCAGGTTCCAACGATCCTATAGTACTCAGATAAGTCTATTTCATTTATGTATGTAAATCATGAATCGTGATATGTCATGAATTACATATGTCGAGTATGAGCTCTTGTATATTTATGAATGGTATTGAATGCTTGAACAATGGAGGTTCACTATTATTCTTAGGATTGACAAGCTATATTATATGTTTTTGGTTGTAATAAATGCTTGGATTGTGAAGTTATTGTCGCACTCTTGATTTGTGGACTATCTTATATGTCTATGGTTGTAATGAATGCTTGGATTGTAAAAGTTGTTGCCATAATCATGATTTGTAGGCTATCTTATATGTTATGAATGTAATGAATACTAGGTTTGAGTTGGTAATTACCTAGTTCAATAATGATGTGATAATCTATGGTTTGTGCAGAAACATATTATTTCTATGGTTGAGGATTGTAACAATTTTGATCAAAGATTCATACTGATTAAAGGATAATTTGAAATATTTCTTGTGTAAATATGTAGTTTTATGTTCTCCATATTTATGTGATTAATATATATATGCTAATGAATATAAATTTAACTAGTCTACAAGAGGCTTTAGGGTTGGACTAATTAAGAATAATCTCATAGGGTGCTTCGATTGAAAAAATATGAATTTTAATATTGGGACTCTGTTCCCTTTTTCCTTTCAAAACCACATAATGATGTCTTGGGAACCATTTTCCTGGTCTAGATATCAAGCATAATTTTGATATTTAGGACACAAGCCCCATGCCTTAGAAACCATAGAATTTGACATTTGGGTGCCTGCCCCCTTTTTCCTTGAGAAATTTCCCTTCTTCCATTTTCTTTGTATGTCGTCAAAATTCATGGGCCTAGGGAATTGTTGACGGTGTTGGACCTGTCAACATTCAGGGGTTCTCCCCAATCTGAAGTCCCAACTATACCTCACACTGTTTGGAGTAGGAGCCTCATCCGAAATACGGCTTGGTTGCCGAAGCAATGGGCTTTAATGATGTGCCTTGGCTGCAACAACAAATAGAATGGTGTATTCGTGACTTTGGGGAAGCAAGTGTGTGACTTGGTGAAGGGTCAAGTGAGATGTATGAAACGTTCTAACATAACGAGGAGAAAATGAGTGTGCCCATTAGAAGCCTGTAATAGTAAACAACTCGAAAGGAACACACGAGTATAAAAGACATCACAAGTTAGCTTGCAAAATAGTTCACAAGTTAATCATGACGGAAATATATAACAACACGCATTAAAAAAGATTCATACTAGTGCAAATGAAATAGTTCATAAGCATAGTGTAAGTGAAGCGAAATATATTTCAAACATAACAAGAATAGTCCTACTATATTCACAACACAAGCATGAAAACGTGTTGGCTCTAAGCTTTTATTAAAGTGAAAGTTCCAAGCATACATATACCATTGACAAACCACTAATCCCAATAGTGGAACATAAGGTTTACACCTTCTCCTCCAAAGAAAGATACTCCCTCTATGCTTCGGAGAAGTAAAGGCTCTCATAAAAACTCCCAATATCCTGATCCTAAGCTAAAATCCTAGCCAAAATATTGGCTCCCAAAAACCCCTTTACATGAGTTATGGGGACATATTTATAACAAAAGGGGTGACTACTCATCTCCCTTCTATGACCCTTGGACTTCCCTTATGACTCTTCAACTTCATTACAAAATGACTCTTCACTTTCCACAATAGACACCTGGAATTTCACTTAAAAATTAATTACAAAAGAATATTACAATATACTCATACCCATATAGGACAAAATTAGGTAGAGCCAACTAGATAGCCCAACAAGAAAAAATAAGTTAAGATTGAGTTTGGGGAAACTCCATCTCAACAAATTCGACTTGTACATTCTTGGTCACATGATGGTGCCAAGCTTTGTACTACACAATGACTTCCCAAACTGTGTGATGGGATTAGGCTGGAAGAAGACTCTAGCCTACATGGCATCCAGGTACACTGATTTAGAACCACTTTGAGTTTACTTCTTTAGCCGGAGCAACATGGTATTGTTCTCGACAGGGCCACCAATGTAATTCTGCATATTCTGCATGTTCACTTCAACATATTCTTTGGTAGTGATCTGTCTGAGCTGATCCAAGTATTATTCGACTTCTTTCCTGATTTGATTCTTGCATTTAGATTTAGTGACTGAGCCAACTAATGGGATCCTGTGCAATTTCACCATGAAATCTACGTTGTTATATAATCTTGCATATGCGGCCTCAATATTGGCGATGAATTAGGTGAGTTTTTTGTTACTTTGAATGATCATCTGTAATTATGCTTTCTCCAACTATGCTTGTTGCCTTGTTTCTTGTCCAATTCGGACGATGCCCCTTTGTATTGCATTGACCACTCATGCATGATAGCAATGGTTGTATGGATAGCCTTGAGGGCCTTAACATTATCCTTACACTTCTGCTACATGTTGTGAAAGTGGACAATTGCTTTATGCACAGTGGCAAGCTCCTCATAAATGCTCCACTTGGTTTCTCACAATGCTGATACTTCAACAAGTATGGATTCTTGAAGTTCTTCCAAATATACTTGTGTGGGAGATGTGTTCTGAACCTCTACTTGGAGCTTTTAAACTTCTTTCCTCACAAAATGTAAGTTCTTTTCCAACTGTTTGTTCTCTGCCATTAGATACTTTGATTTTTATTTTATAGCACCTGCAAAGGCCAAGTTTGATGCGACGATGGAATTTGGATTTCTTCTGGTGTTTGTCACAATCACCCTTTCTCTGGTGAATGCAGGAGATGTGAGATTGTCCGAAAAATGTTTCTTCCTTGCTTGTACAATATTCTTCTGAAGGTTTTCGTAAGTTAGATTATACATGCCCATGACCAAACCCTCATTAAGAGGAACAATTTCCTCTTCCTCGCTTGGAGCTTGCTCTGTTGTCAAAGGAGGTGGAGACTGAATGGTGACTTGCTAAGTGCTCGACATCAGATCAACATATTGGTTCAATGGCTCCGGTTCCACCTCCATGTCTTGAATTGTAATCAGCTATTTGAAACCTGGAGCAAGTTCTTTGTCTTACAACTGTTCACTCTCCTCTTGTTCCTTGACTTGTTTTCATGCTACTTCTTCTTCTTCTATTCTCCACCTTTCTTATTCTTCTTGTTTTATCTTTCTTCTTCCAATCTCCTCTACTCTTGTTCTTCCCTCTACTTCATATGTTCCTCATGCTTCCTTTGCTTCTTCCTCTTTTCTTCTACTTTGGCCGCTTTCAAAATGATTGGATATTATTTCATATTGCGGCTCTACTCTTCCACTGGAATGTGTTCAACTTTCCTCTTGCCCTTTTCATGCACTGGGTTGTGCATTTCTGCTAGTACTGCCTTTGGAGTGACTTCCTTCTACGGAGTAACTTGTGGTATTCTTGCGAAGCTGGCTAGTTTGTGGGAATTAGAGGCATTATAAAAATTCTTCATCTCCTCCTCCTTGGGCCTACGAAATGCCCCGCTTGGAAACTATAAATGAATCCTCACACAATGGTCTTTACAAAAATTCCTAGGATCATACGAATTGAATTTGAAATGATCAAATGTGAACTCCTTTATATTATTTCCTTCAGTGTCAGCGACTTTCAAATTCTTGATTTTGTACAATCCGATTTGCCAAGGAAGAGTGGGCCAAGGTGATTTATTCTTCTTGTGCAAAACTACCGATAACCCTGTGGATGGTAAGAAAATTCTTGCATGAACAACTTATTACTGGCTTACCTCATTAGAAGATGTAGAGACTTCTATCTACTAAACACTCTAAGGAAAGTGCCATCTGGTGAGTCAAACCAATCTGCTATTTTTAACACTACTTCCATTGTCCCACATGATATGCAAGGTGTCTCTTCCTCAAAGATTAATTTGTATAATGGAGTGAGGAAGAGATCAGTCAGATTTTCCATTACTCTTTTGTGGTTCAAAACCAAAAGAAGCTTGCAATAAATGTGCACGGTAGGCTCTCTTGTTGTCCAGGTCTAATTCATGCTAGAAAATGAGTTATGAACGCATATTGCATCCAATATGTAGGCATACATGTGGAATCTAGATTGCTTTCCCTTGGGAGGATTATGGGAATTATCTACATGGATCTTAGTTGTTGAGCCATCAAGTATGACCAATTGAATGGTTTTCCTTAGTTTAAAATCTGGTTCAACAAGAATTCCCACCCTTTGGGGAAGGTCTCAGTACTCTGCTGACCATAGATTCTGCAACATAAAACTATCAATTACTGATAAGCCTTCTTGAGAGATTTTGTCTTGTAGGTATTGGTGGTTTTCTAACCTAAATTTGTTGGCTCTTGCATCTAGCCTTTAAAAACCTCCTTTGTGCTCAAGTAGCTAGTGGTTGCATAGAATTAAGAATCCATGAGTGATTCAAGCTCCAAAAAATGATACATGAGATGGTAATGCAGTGCCAAGAAAGAGGTAAGCCTTTGTCCGTTGGCACTACTAAGAGTCACAGTCTTAGAATATGTACGAGATATTATCCAGCTGACAATGTCTGGCATGGGAAAGTCAGGTACCTGCATACAATTTTGTGTAAACCTAAGATTTGGACATTGATATACACATGTCGGTGTACAAGATCTTCCTTGAATCTTCTTGATGAGAATGCCTCCTTCACTTTGTGCCATGTGATTTCTGACTCTTTCTCGATAAATAGTTGAGTATCTGAGAAAACTGGAAAGTTCACTGGGGTACTCTCAACTGCCTCTCTAGTGCTGATTTGTTTAGTGTACTTTGAGGAATATCTCTTGGAGGCCATGATAATAGTGACTAATCAAGAGAAGTGCTCAACAACTGCAATACATGTAGGAGGAAAATTCACTCATGGAAATCATGAATTAGTTTCATAAAAATTACTCACAAAGAAAGGTCAAGGCAATAACCACAAGAATGGGGGGGAATTGTGCAATTCTTTAGATCAGGGAAGGGACAAGCTTCAAGAACTATGGATTACATAGTCTAAGTAGCCAAGGGAGTAGACTGAGGCTTGACATTGCGAATGCACAGTCTCATCCTAGGCAAACTAAGAGACTACACATTATGTAGGCTCAGTGGACAAGGGTAAGGCTTGAGCCCTGGAACTACACAATTCACAATTGGGAAATCTAGGGACTGAACATTGCATAGTCTCGAAGGCCAAGCATGAGGTTTGAGCCTTAGATTTCTTAATGCCCAGTTGAGAAAGGCAATTGCTGGCCAAGTGAATGGTAGATCTGATCGGAAAGAGGATGGGAAAGTGGAAAATATGAATGATAGTGCAAGTGAGAGTGTAGATTTGATTAAGGAAATACATATCAGTGAAGATAAAGTGTAGAATATCAACATGTAAAATGAAAAACAAACATGCATAGGGAGTCGCCAAAACAATGACCACTGATGGGAAAAAATAAGAAAGTTGATGTGACACTTGTAAAAGGAAAAAAACAGACTAAGCCAACACTTGTCCAAGCTAATATAAGTCAAAAGACCAGCAACCATGAAAAGAAACAAGAAAAACAACACTCACAGAAGAAAAAAGACAAAAAGTGATAGAAAAAGCGACATAAGACAACAAAAGCAAAACTCACCCAGAAAAGAGGCACAAAATCCACCGAAGGCTCCTTGATCTCCTTGGGAAGGATAGATATCCTATATCAAATGTGAAAATGATCTTTAGGGGTGTCTATTATATAGATCTAGGCTGGTTAGGGTTTATGATGTGCATGCCTAAAATCAAGGGAAAAGTGACACTTGGCAGAAAATCCAAAAATAACAATGTGTCTCATCCTTCAGGAAACTAATTGATCACTCCCTATTTTATAGGGAATTCTTTTTTCTTTTTTTAGGAAATTGACCATTCACACTTCCAAAAAGGATTGTGAAATTCCCAACCACAAGGTACTAGGCAACTCCTTGACTCAATGAATTGCGCAATTTCTAAGAGTAATGGAAGCTTTGCGCAATTTCTGAGCTCAAGGTCAGGTTGTCTCCCAAAACTGCATAGTTTATGAGCTCAAGGTTGGATTTCTTGTCTCAATTGCACAATTCAGATCCTCAAGCCTGGCATGCCTTCTAATATTTCATAGTTTCTAGAGGGAAGACTGACAATGTTGCAAATTCAAGTCAAGAGATGGCTTGTGTTTGAAAGCTATACAACTAGGATCAAAACAACACATCACAAGCGCTACATGAAAGATAAGTCTTTAATACAACATGAATGCTTAACATCAGTGAATGATGAGCTCTCATGGACAGAAGGGAGGCTCCAAAATCAAAGCACGGGAAAAAATTTTGAGGGTGGTTTAAGCAACTACAACAAGAATCTAGGGTTGGTAGGTGTCAATGCTATTTGTGAAGGCCTAGATTTCTCTAGGGATAAATTATTTTCAAGGAATATTGACTCCAGGAAGCTAAAATCCTGGGGTTAGTAGGAGCCAACACTTCTGTGAAGGTTCGAATTGCTCAAGGGCTAGATTAGTTTCAATGCAGAGTTGTATTTCAGTATCTAGAATTTGAGTATGCACTAGGTCTCGACCCTCAACTTCAATTTGAATGTGTTAGTAATCCATATGTGATAAATAATAGGTCATACAATGGACTCAATACATAAGAAATGGAATCTAAGGATGTGTGGATCTATCAGTGGCATAGGAAAACACTTTTATGAAGGCCCAGATATGTCATGGGCCTAGATAAAAACCTTTCCAATCGTCACATTAGACCCATGTTGCATAAAATTTGTTGGGCCATGCGATGTGTATGTTACACAAATAATAGGACTGGGATTTTGGGGGTGTCGAGGGTGCCTAATTTTTGATTGTTCGAATACAATTTAAGTTGGATATCATTTTCATTGCTGGAGGGTTGGTCCACCAGTAGAACCTTGTCCAAAAAAACCTTTGCGCTGGTTCTTCTAGGAATCTAGGGATGTAGGAGTGGCAAGGGAAATAAATGCATAGGCCTGAACCTAACTAGGGCCAGATAAATTTGTGGTATAAAGGATTTGGTATGGAAAATCCATGGTAGCCATTAGGGGATATGGGGATTCCATGTGGTAGTATAATGGTGACATGGCTTGGGGTGACAAGTCATGGGATCATGTGACTTGAGGGTCAACCCTACTAGTTTTTGAAAGGATCTAAGTGTAGAGTGGGCCTAGAGATCAATGATTTAGATTGATTGAGGGACCCCCTCATGTTCGATGTTTAAGGAGAGGGGAGGACAATTGGGATTTGTGCCAACCCATCAATATCCAAACAAAGGTTGAGATTAATTGAGGGGAGCCCTTCCCCAATTTCAAAACCACCATTGCAGAGGGTAGATGCATTTTCATACCCTAACATGGCATGCAATAGGACAAGTGATTTGGTGGATAGGTAAGTTGACATGATAGGGATACATGGGCTAGGAAAGGGTCATGTGGTTTCCACTTAGAGATCCATCGACCGACATGGATCCATGTTATTGGTAGACTTCGATAGACCATAAATTGTGATTCAAAAATTGGATTGCGTTAAATTTTATATCATCAAAAAGCTATTAACAAGATATTTATAATGGTGGTATCAAAATTAATTTCCATGAAGTTTGAAGAGTGAGGTTTTGGTAACTCCATATTTATAATAGATCTTGGAGGTTAGGTTAAAATGGACAGGTAACATCTCCCACAACCAAAGAAAATCCAAGGGGATGGGAGGGAGTGTTATAGAGTGGTATCAAAGCTAGGTTTTAACACTCAACCTTTGGGAATAAAATTGGAGCTCTGATATAGAGTAGTGTAAGAGCATTGGTTCAAGCACTAGGCTTAGAGGGCCAAATTAAATTAATTTGTTATATGAATACTAATTTAAGCTAGTAGTTGATGTACTTAGTAACTTGATGAGTTGCTTATATGTTCTTTTTTCCCTAGAATATGTCACTAACTTGGCTATAATACTCCATGCATAGATTGTTTAATAGGTTTTGGTAAGAGATGTGATCGAGGATAAGCCACCACCTGATAGGGATTTGATACATTATATTGGGGTTATGAGGGGCATAGGATGGTGCCCCTCCCCCCTCTCAAATTGAGGAGACAATGATAAAAATATGGTGGTTCCCAATGTCCTAGGGTAGATCAAAGAGCCAAATAAATGCTTTCTCAGATACATGAAGAGATGTTGAGGAAAAAGACATATAAGAATAGAAAAGGAGAACGAAGTGGATCTTGGATTGATTTGTTGTTTAGGTTGATATTTTCGGCTCACTTCCTTTGGTTTTATTATGGAAATTGAACAATGAAGGGGTTATGGGCCCCCTCTAATTATTTCTTGTGTGATCTCTCTTTCTCTCTCTCTCTAAATGGAAGAACTCAATGCTAAGCATGGAGCACATGGAGCCATGAAGGAATGACTGGAGAAGATAAAAACTATAGGAGATGACTATTGAGTCTATACATGAGTTAGTTCTCTATGATTATGGGTGATGGCCCTTGAGAACTATTTTGAGGCCCCTATATTTTGTTGTCTATTCCTGTATGGAAGTGGGAGGATTAGTGGATGAAAAATACCTATGGTGCTTGTTGTATAACTATTAAATATCTTGGATTGGGAAATATAATTCATTATGGTGGTTGCTGGTAAAGATGTTAAACCACCTATACAGTGGATCATGTACCCCTATGGTGCTTGCAATTAAAACACATCTATCAAACCACCTAAATAGTGGATTAAATATCATGGAACTAATCAATAACCATATGGAATTTGAGTGAATCCATATGGTTGAACTGAGAGAGTAAGTAAGTCAATGTGGTTCTTACTTCCAGAGCACAATTCTTAAACCACTAGGTCATTGAAGTCCATCTTGTAAGTATATGACAAAACCATTAGTGTGAATTTTTCATAAGCAAGAATTCCCTCTGACTTTGGATCTAGCTTGGGGATGGCCAGCTGCAAGAAAGTTGCAGCGTAGTTGGCCAATGGTTGGGTGGAAAGTGGAAGACTCTCCTTCATTTTTTATTCATCCTAGAATACTTAGATAATTCTATTTCATTTTGCATTTAAATCATGCATTGTGATGTGTCATTAATTGCAAATTTCTAGTATGAGTTCTCATATATTTCTAAATTGTATTGAATGCTTGAACAATGAAGATTCACTATTATGCTCAAGCATAACAATTTATCTTATATGTCAATGGCTACAATGAATGCTTGGATTGTAAAGTGGTTGTCATACTCTTTATTTACAGGATATCTTATATGATATGAATGGAATGCTTACCACATTTTTGTTGGTGATTACTTAGTTCAAGATGTGATAATTTATGGGCTTATCCACAAACATATTATTATTATGGCTAAGCACTGTAATCATTTTAATGATCATAGATTGATATTTCTTAAAGGATAGTATTTAACTCTCCTTGTGCAAATATGTAGTTATGTGTAATCCATAAATTTGTCATTAATGGATATATGTTTATGAATATAAGTTTAACTAACCTATAAGAGGTATAAGGGTGAGATTAATTAAGAATAATATCCAGGTGTGGTTCTATTGAAAACATGTGAATTTTAATAATGGGACTCCATCACCTTTTTCCTTCGAAAACCACATAATTGTGTCTTGGCACTAGTTTCCTAGTCTAGATATCAAATATAATTTTTAGGTTCAAAACTCATTCCCTTGTGCCTTAGAAATTAGGGAATTGCAGTCACATCCTTTTTCCTTGAGAAATTTCCCTTATTCCCTTTTCTTTGTGCATTGTCAAAATTCAGGGGTCCGGGGAATCCAGGGTTCAAAGGGGGTAACAATTTTTGTGAAGGCTCACATTGCTCTAGGGACATATTATTTTTAAGGAAGATTGAATCGAAGAATCCAAAAGTCTTGGCTTGGCAAGAACCAACACTTTTGTGAAGGCCTGAATTACTCCAGGGATGGATTATTTTCAATGCTAGGTTGTATCTTAGTATCAAGAATTTGGGTATACATAATGTCTCGAAACTCAACTTTGAGATGGATGTGTTCACTTTGGATGTGATAAAAAATGGGTCCTACACCAGACTCAATATACAGGGAAAGGTATCCATGGATTTGGGGATCTAGAAGGGGCATAGGAAAACAATTCTATGAAGTTGTTGATGGCATTGGACCCACCAACATTCAGGGGATCTCCCTGATATGAAGTCCCAACTAGACCTCACACAGTTTGGAGTAGGAGTCCTAATAGTGGGTGGTAATGTTATGCCTTGACTATGAAAACACGCAGAGTAAAGTATGATAACTTTGGGTGAGAGAAAGTGTGTGACCTACAATGGGTCCTACACTAGACTCAATATACAAGGAAAGGTATCCATGGATTTGGGGATCTGGAAGGGGTGTAGGAAAACAATTCTATGAAGTTGTTGATGGCATTGGACCCATCAAAATTAAGGGGATTTCCCTGATATGAAGTCCCAACTAGAGCTCACACAGTTTGGAGTAGGAGTCCCAATAGTGGGTGGTAATGTTATGCCTTGACTATGAAAATGCGCAGAGTAAAGTATGACAACTTTGGGTGAGAGAAAGTGTGTGACCTTGTAGAGAGTCAAGTGTGATGCATGAAGGTTCTAACACATGAAGGGAAAAGTAAGTGCGCCCCTTGGAAACTTGTAATAGTACACAACTAGGAAGGAACACACGAGCATAATGACATCACAAGATAAGATGTGAAATAGTCCACAAGTTAAAGTGATGAATTAATACAACAACACACCTTCAACAAGATTTAGACAAATGCACATGAAATAGTTCATAACATAGGCATAAGTTAAATAACATACATTGCAAATACAACATGAATAGTCCCACTATATTCACAACATATGCATGAAAGTGTGTTGGCTCTGAATTTATTATTATAAGTGAAAGTTCCATTCATACATACATCATTGACGGACCACTAACCCAAATAGTGGAACATTAAAGTCAAGAACACCTGCTTGTCCAAAGAAGTATACTCGCTTTACACTATGGATAAGCCAGGGCTCTTCATAATACTCCCAAGCTCCTTCTAAGCCTAAGCCTACCGAAAAACTTGGCTCCCAAATGCCCTTTACATGACTTATGAGGTTCTATTTATAACAAGAGGGAGTGACTCTTCAGCTCCCTTTTGTGACCTTTGGGCTACCCTCATGAATCTTCAGCTTCTTTACAAAAATGACTCATTACATTACATGACAACTCTTCATATTCCAATATTGACACTTGGAATTTAACTTACAACATAATTACAAATAATATTGCATTTTACACTTGTACCCATATAAGATAAAACAGGGTAGAGAAAACTTGACAGCCTAATAAGACACAACATTATGATGCTTGAGTTTGGGAGAAATCTAGCTCAACAACATCCACTTGTTGCTTCTCGATCATGTATTAGTGCCAAACTTGATATTGTGTGATGACGTCCTCAAACTACGTGATGGTGTCTAGCTGGAAGTAGACTCTAGCCTCCATGGCATCCATATAAAATGTCTTGGAACCAGTTTCAAGTTCGTCCTGAAGCATGAGGAACATTGTTCTGATCTGGACAAGATCATCGATGTAATTTTTCATTTTCTATTTGTTCAACTCCAGATCCTCCTTGGTGGAGATCTGTCTCAAATAATCCAAGTACTCTTCGATCTCCTATTAGACTTGGTTCCTATATTTAGCTTTGGTGAGTGAATTGATTGATGGGATCTCGTGTGTTCTCACCAAGACATCCAAACTACTGAACAAATGTGCATATGAGGCTTGAATGCTACCAATAAATGAGGTGGGGTACTTGTTCTGAATCAACATCTAAACTTTCTCTTTCTCCAGCTCTACCTGTGGCTTCATTTTCTTCACTAAGTCAAGTGGAGCCCCTTTGTATCACATTTTCCACTCTTTCACATAGGTAATAGTAGCTTGTATGTTCTTGAGAGTTAACAAACTCTTTTCTTTGCTACTGTAATCCATGCAAACAGACAATTTCTCTATGTATGGTGACAAAACCATCATAGATATTCTACATGGTTTCTCCAAGTGTTAATACTTCAGCAAGTATCACTGCTCTCATCCCCTCTAAGTAAGTTTGTGCAGAAACCACAATTTGTGTTGTTTTTCATGACATCCTACAAGTTTTGTGCTAATTTATCATTCACAGATGTCAATTACTGAATGTTTGATATTGTTTCTGCTGCATAGGCCAAGTTTGCTTTGGCAATGGCATTTTGATGCTTTCGGGTGTCTGAAACTATTACCCTTTCTCTAACGAATGCAAGTGATGCGTGGTCATTTGGAAAATGATTTCTCCGTGATTGTACAATCATCTTTTGGAACTCATCAAATGAAAAATTATACACATCCATTATTGGATCATCATCAAGGGGAATAACACCCCCTTCCTCACTCAGGGTTGGCTTTGTTGCTAAAGGTAGTGGAGACTAAATGATGATCTATAGTATGCCTTACATTAGATCAAAATCTTCATTTTTCAGCTCTTGTTCCATATCCATGTCTGTCACTTCAATAATGTGCTCAACCTGTTGAGCAAGCTCCCGATCCTTCATCTATTCATCTTCCTCCTTAGTTGTTGGTTGGTTTAATTCCTACTCTTCAACTTGTATCGATATTGTTTCCTCTATCATTACACCTTTCATTTCTTCTTCCTCTTGCTTCCATTTCTCTTCTTGTTCTCTCCTCCTCAACTCTTATTCTTCCTTTAGCTTCTAATCTGTCTCCTACAACTTTAATGCAGTGTCCTACAAACTCTGCTTTTTTCTCTTCCTCCACTCCACTCTTCGTATCCTCTACTTCCTCTTTTCTTCTACTGCCAAAGTTTCTTTCATGGTAATAGAACCTTCTTTCATCTTGAAACTTTCTTATTCCTTTGGAATGTCGGCAATATGCCTCTTTCCCTTGTCCTTCATGGCATTGATGCCTTTTATTGTTGTGTCTTTCAGAGTTGTTTCCATCTGTGGAGCAACCTGTGAAGTCCCTGCTAAACTTACTGGCTCATGGAGTCTAGTGGAATTGTAGAAATGCCTCCATTTATCCTCCTCTAGCCAATGGAGTGCCCCATCGATCCACAAAAGGTAAATGCCCACACAATGATATTTAAAAATGCCACGGGGATCATACAGATTAAAGTCTTGTGTACCGAATCCAAAATTCACTATCTCCTTCTCCTCAGCATCTGCGACTTTCAATTTATTTATCTCATATAATCAAATTTACAAAGGAAGAGTGGGCCATGGTGCTTTCTTCTTCCCATGCAATGCTACTGAAAACCTTGTGGAGAGATGATATGACACTTCTTTCATAACAAGTTTATCAGTGGCATACCATGGTAAAACATGTGGAGGCTTCTCTCTAACAAACACTCTAAGGAAGGTGCCACATGGTGAGCCATACAAATATGCGATGTCTGCTATCACCTCCATTTATCCTTGTGACATTAAATATGCATCTTATTCAAAGATGAACTTGTACAACGGGATGATGAAGTGGTCAATTAATTGTGCCATTACTCCTCAATAACTGCAATTCGAAAGTAACTTGCAATACATATATACAATAGGTTCTCGTGGTTTCCATGCCTAGTTCATGTCAGGGAACTGCCGTTGTACACAAATAGCATCTAGTAAATATTCATACATATAAAACCTTACCCTCTCACCATCGAGAGGACTCCGAGCATGTGCTACATGGGCCCTCAATTGTCGAGCCAACAGATCTGACCAATTAAACAACTTCCCCTTGGTCACCACTTGGTCCAATAAGACTTCTCACCCTTTACGAAAGGTTTTCGTGCTTTTCTAACCATGGATCCTGCAAGCTGAGATAACTAAGAGGTGGTAGGCCTTCCTAAGGGACTTTGTCTTGCATACATGGGTGGGTGTCTGTCAAAACTTCAATGGCTCTTTCACCTAGCCTTTGAAAATATATCTTGTGCTCACATAGTTGTCACTAGCATAGAAAATTGAGTCCATGCACTCTACTAGCTCGGGTAAGTGATACATGCAATGATAGTCTTCTGCTCAGAAGGTGGCAAGCTTTTTTCCGCTGGAACTGCTCAATTCCATCATCTTCTCATCAATGTTTGAGACAATCCAATTGATGACATCTGCACACCGAAATGACGGATACCTGGATGCAACCTTGTATGGTCCTGATTGCTGGATGCTAAGATACACCTTTAAGTCCTTTAATTCTGCCTCAAAGTCCTTTGCAAAAGCATCTTTAACCTGTTGTCATGTCAGTGATGATACCTCTTCTATAAACAAATGAGTGTCTGCATACACTAGAAAATATACTGGTGCTTGCTAAAATTCTTCCCCGATACTTCTTTCAGTGGGTTCTTTTGAAGAAACTCTCCTAATTGCCATGGTAACAATGACTATTGGAGAGGTGCTCAACAACTATTGTACATGTGGGACAAAAAAGACACTCATGGAAAGCAAACATTAGTATTTAGAAAATCTACTTTGAAGGCATGTTCAAGCAACAAACCAGGCATATGATGGAGATGATTGTGCAATTATCAATGACAAGAGGGATTAGATTCTTGTGGGAACTATGCGTTGTGTAGACCCAACAACTAGAGTTGAAGCTTGTGGCTTGGAACTGCACAATGCGCAGTTCATCTAGGGCACTGGTCTGGGAGAGACTGCGCATTGCGTAGTCTCTGTGGCTAAGGTGACAGGCTGGCTCCTAGAAATATGTAATGTGCAGTTGGAGCCGGCCTGTAATATGCATTGCAGAATTCCATAGGCCAATCTTGTGGCTTGAGCCTTAGGATTGCGTAATGCCCAGTTCAGAAAAGTAAAAATCGACCAAGGAAAGTGAAAATTTTCCTAAGGGAAGTGTGGAAAACGAGTAGATCTGAGAGATAGTGTGAGATTAAGCATATATCTAACTATGCATGAGTAAATCCATGTATATCAAGTGCAAAAATTAATCAAACAAAAGGAAAATCAAGTATATGAGGGGAGTTGCTGCAACGATGATCATTGGTTCCAAAACATGAAAACCAATGGGACACTTGTGAAAGGAAACTAAAACTCAAAAAAAAACTTTGAAAATTTAAAACAAGTTGAAACACCAACAATTATGAAGAGAAATAAGTAAAACATCTCTCACACAAGCGAAACGAAAAGAACGACAGAAAAAGCGGCAAAAGACGACAAAAGAGAAATTCACCCCAAAAAGTGACGATGATCACACCGAGGGCTCCTTGATCTTCTTGGGAATGCTATAGCTCCATGATCGAATGTGAAAATGAGCTCTTGAAGTGTTTATTAAATAGATTTGAGCAAATTAGGGTTAATGACACGCAACCCTAAAATCAAGGAAAAAGTGACACTTGGCAGAAGTTTCTAAAAATAGCGAAAGTGCCTCCTTCAAAATACTAAAAATAGATCCCTGTATTTTAGGGATGATTTTTTCCTTTTATCTTTTTCCTTTTTCTGAGGAAACATTCCATGCACACTGTCGGGAAAGACTATGCAGTTCCAGGGAACTAGGCAACTTTTCGGCTTAGTGCACTGTGCAATTTCTGAGCTTAGTTAGGGACTACACACTTTATAGGCTAAGTGTTGGGTTGCCTTCCATGATTGTGTAGTTTCTAAGCTCAAGGTTGACTGCCAATCAAAACTGTGCAATTCCCATCATTAAGGTTGCTTCCCCTGAAGGATTCTATGGTTTTTTGAGGTAAGCCAATAACTTCTATGAGACTGAGTTGGGAGATAAACTTGTGAATTATAAGGATCAGGTAAGTGTGAAAGTAAGCAAGCACAAGTAGAAATGAAAAGATAAGTCTCACCCAAAGCATGAATACCTAGATCAGTGTAAGATGAGCTCATGTGGATAAGAAGAAAAGCTCCAAAATCAAAGCACAGACAAAATTTTGGAGGGTGGTTGTAACTGTTAAAACACTAGCGACACACTAGTATAACTCCTACTCTCTATATGGATCTTGTCTCATGCAAAACATGTATAGCTCTTTTGGAGTTATTGTTCAGTTCATTGATTATTATAGCTTCTTCACTTGGCTTTAGTTAAACATATAGTCCCTACCATTCTCTTCATCGACAACACACATACCAAGACAAGACAGATTGAGTTGTTTTGATTGGGTATGAGAAGTATATAAATGCATAAGTAAAAGATATTGTTAGAGTCTTAGTTTTCATCTCTGGTGTTGTTCCGCTGCCAACTAGCCTAGATAGTACTCCAGTGGAGTCTCTTTAGGAACACAAGCATTGCTCCACTGCCAACGAGCCTAGATAGTACCCCGATGGAGTTGCTTGCTTCACCTCTCTATGCAAGAATCCTTTCTCTAATTTTTCCTTTCCTTTTATTTTTCATTTTTTCATTTTTATTTGTTCAAAGAACTATGCATAGGCACTTATTTATTTCATGGGGAAGAAGAGGGATCCAAATTTATTGAGATCAGAAGAGGTCGTCCCTTCAGAGAAGGATATTTATATACACCTCTGACATACTTGTTAATGTTTTCCTCCCCTCCTTACTCTACTCGACTTAGTTGACAAGGTTTAACCGAAAATAGAAGACCGATTAGAGTAGGCGGTACTAGTTAAAAGTGCAAGAACCACGATTTCACTAGTGACTTTCTCTGAAAGGAACATATTTTCCATCAGAATATCATCAACTAAAATAAATGCAAGATTCACATAAAGGGAGGGAATAAATAGATAACCAAGCATTGATAGAAGTATAACTTACTCTTGGATTTCACTGAGCTTGTACGAGTATCCAAACACAATCTCATGCGAGAGCTATCATATGCCCGAAAAGAAAACAAACAAATGCAAAGAAGAAAAGTGAAATTGAAATAAAGTAAAGAAAATCAAAGGAAACAATAGAGAAAAACAAAACTATTCCGACTCCTAACCTAAACATAGTATAGGCAGAACCTATGTAAAGTGATACTTCCAATGCAACCATCGACACATTGGTTGGCCTATCTAGGCAAGGGAATGCATGTCAAGAAAGATATACAAGCATAACAACAAACAAGAAAGATAATACCATACAAACCAAAAAGTTCAAAGTTTGAATGAACATGCAAAAAATTAAAAACAAAAAGTGCATGAAAGACACTCTACAGATGTACCATGGTGTTTAAACACACTGCGAGTCAAAGACATGCAAGCACAAACTTTCAAACTTGAAAGACAAGCGAACATGAAGAAAGAATTTTTTTTTTGCTTTGCAACTGTGCTTGCCAAGTATGACTCCTTCAATGATTGAGTGATATGATCGTGTGATACAGATGGAGGATGTGAAAATTGTAAAATAGATTGATTGTCAATGTGTATGAGAGAGTGAAGAGGAGCTTAGAAAAATTCAACACATTTTTGATCGGAAGTGGAGCTGACCGCAATATTACGAGAAACAGAAATAACCATAAGCTTGGGCTAAAGTGCCATGAAAACTTAGGGAATTTCCAATTGATTAGAAGATGGATCGCCAAAGATTGGTGGCTTAGAAAGATCAACAGTGGAAAAATCAGAATCATGATAGAATGAATCAATGGAAAGATCACGATTGCCATGATTAGAAAGTTCAAGATTACAAATAGACGAATCCTCATGATCTGACCAATCATAAAGAGGGGATGATGGAAAAAGAGAAATTTCACCCTCTATATTTCCAGAAAGATAAGATGAGAGATTGGTAGGATCGTGCAAAAAATATTTCTCCCCTCTGCACTCATATGAAAAACTAGCATTCCACATGTTCTGAGAATGATTCAAATTAGTAACATCCATAGAAATTGAACTTTCATAAGATTCAATAGGAATGACAGGATCGTGGAAATTGTCAGGATAATAAGGAAGAGGTACGGATATAAGGAGGTCATCCTCCACTGCAGATTCTTGTTTAGATTCATACACATACTCACTGAAAATGATACCACAGGTTGGTTGTTCAACACCAACTCCATCAAGAACTTGATGTTATTGAACATCAAAATGGAGGTTCGAAAGTGGTGATAACAACACATCATGATCTGGAGGATCAAAGGGACCAAAGGATAGAGGAAAAGGAGATATAACTTCATCACAACCATCAAATTGACAGTCTAAACCTGCTCTGAAATTCTAGGTATGTGAGGTGGGAAAAGATGGTGGTAGATCGATGAATGAATTTTCAGCACAGTTTCCATGACTGCATAGTTTCTGAGCTCAAGGTTGACTATAGTCAGAACTACACAATTCCCATCATCAAGGATACTTGCCCTCAAGGATTGTGTAGTTTCTTGAGGCATGCCCAGAACTGTTGTGAGACCATGTTGGGAGATCAACTTGTGACTTAGAAGGATAAGCTAAGTGTGCAAGCAAGAAATCACAAGCACAAATGAAAAGATAAGTCTCAGTCGAAGCATGAATACCTAGATCAATGCAAGATGAGCTCCTGTGGATAAGAAGGAAGGCTCCAAAATTGAAGCATAGGAAAAATTTTGGAGGGTGGTTGTAGCTGCTACAACAAAAGGCCTGGATATGTCCCAAGCTAAGATAAAAACCTTTGTAACTTTCACACGAGGCTTGTGTGGCATAAAATTTGTTGGGCCCTGCATTAGCTATGGCTCATGAAGAATATATCAAGGGATATGGGGTAGAAAGTGTGTCTACGTTTTAACATCTTGGATAATATTTAAGATAGATATTTTTTTTATTGATGGAGGGTTGGACCACTAGTGGATCCTTGTCTAGCCAAACCTTTTCATTGGGTAATTCAGAAGTTTGGGAATCTGTAACGCCCCACCCCACATTTACCCACTTTTACAAGTCCTCTAGGTAAATGTGAAGCGAAATGCCACTATGACATGAACCGACCTCCTAGCTCTAGCTAAGGAACCAAGGCCAATAACTGATACTTACTGACCACAAACTGACATCCCATAGGGACTACAAATGACCCAACAGCTAAAGAAACACCTTGGGAGTTCAATCCCTAAGCTAGAACTTTGTTTGAGTTATTTAGACTCCCAGCTAGACCTTTGACACTTCCTACATGTGGTTGAAGGCCTCCAACCACACTCACAAGCCTTGCTCCATGTGGTTGTGACCTAAATCACCTAGTTTAGTGTCCACGGTCCCGAGATATGAGCCATAATTATAGGCCAACCTCTAGACCCTAGCCTAGAATTTCCTGAGACTTCTCATAATGGTAAATGACATAAGGACGATGCTAAACATAAAAACTTAGAACAAGAACTTGACCTAACTAGGCCTAGCCATGAAAATCATTTCGTCAAACATATGGTGAACATGTAAGCAACTGGTCATGAATGCATATATGATCATAGGAGTTTGAAACTTATCTAAGAATCACCAAGAATGTCTAATACCCTCTCATGATAGCTACAATAATAGTTGTTAGCCCATGCATTCATTAACCATCAAATACTTATCAAATATTGAACAAGTCATAGTTATAATACATTACAAATCCATGCTTATAACAAACATATAACCAGATTAATAACCATGATAGAATAACCATCAAATCACCATAATAACAAGTGCTCATAGATTACAATAGGAAAAATATCTCTTATTGACTTATGCAAAATACAACCAAGTCAGAGACTTCCACATACTACTCGACCATAGGTTGGGTTAAACAAATATTTCTTTCAACTAGTTACCCTTATACCATATTCCAAGCATGAATGTGGGATCTCAAGACAAAAACAACCAGAGCTTCCCAGATATTAAACCACCTCCACTCTTTGACTACCACAATCTCACCAAAAGTAGCCAAGAGATCACTAAACCCAAACAAAAATGTGGATGCCTCAAAGTTTCTTCACCATTACCTTGAGGAATTTTCTTGTCTCCACCCACCTATTGAGGGCTTCCAAGAGATTAAACTACCTCCAACCCCAACTCTTGGGAAATTTCCTAAGACCAACTCAATCAGTTCCAAAGCCTTCCGATAATCCCAAGATCAACCATAAAATAATCCCATCACACCATGGTTATTCGAAAATGGAAAGAAAAGGTTGAAACTATTACCACAGTAGCCAAAACCCATGCCAATGACAACAAAAGAACAAAATACATAAATGTATGTACCATGCATTCACAAACCAACTAGGAAATTACACATGCAACTTTTTACCTGCAAATTCCTCTTGTTGAAGCTACTTGGTCCAACCTTACTTGCTTGTCATTTTTATTTCCTTGTCCTTTCTTTTCCTTCCTTTTCTTGGTTCCTTTCTTTCTCCTCTTGGTGCTCTTCTCTCTTTGAAACTATTTCCAAAGCAAAAATGACAAAAAGTTCTGAACTATACCTGAGAAGCCTTTTTATCATTGAGGCCTCTATTTTTTTCAATTTCCTCTATCTTTCCTTCAATTTTTCTCTCATGCAAATATAAGACCCTTCATCTCCCTTTTCTCCTATATTCATTTATTTTCATCAATAAATCCCAATTAATGCCTCTTTTCCTTTGGAAATGCCTTTGTCAATTTCCTTAGCCATAATAAACTAAAAATGACACTCACTAGGATGTTTTTCCCAATATTCAGCTTGGAATATGTGTCCCATAACCTTGGTATTATTTTTCCTTCATTAACTTTATTACATACATAATATATGTTTAATATTGTATTGTAGTTATGGATTCCCCTACAATTATAGTTGACTCTATTATAGACTATATGAAATTTTAACTAAGGGTTGTTACAAACCCATACCCTTAGCGGAACACCATCCTTGGTGTTCTATGACACCTATGACCAGAAAAACCACTAAAAACAAATACATACTACCTATGGAGCTTTTTAACTTATCTCGATGTAGAATTTACAGTAACAACCTGTTGAAAATCTAAAATCAACATGATAAACATGAAAACATGACAGCCATACCACTTATTGTAGCTTTATAACGCAACTCATTGTGGTCGTTGCAATAATAACCATACATAGATATGTACATATACCAAAATTCCTTTGCCTCAACCAACAAACAATGAAGGATACAAAACCCATATATGACAACCATATCCCATGTAGCTTCATCGGGCCCAAAGTGCTTCCACTATATTTTAAGTTTCTCTATTGCTCGGTTTCATAGCATGAGTTGTTTCTACTGCAATATGCATTGAGGTTCCTACTTGAATTTTCCTTCTAGCTTCACCTGCAATACAAACCAATCAAGCACATTATCAACATCCTTCACACATATTTTAAGTAATGAAACATGGAAAACATCATGAACTTTTACTGTTGGTAGCAGTGAAAGTCTGTAGGCCACTGGTCCAATCCTCTCAAGGATCTCTAAAGGACCACAATACCGAGGTGGAAACTTGGCACATGCCCCAATCCTCAAGGATATATTCTTTGGATTTATGCTCAAGTACTCATGCTCCCCAACCTGAAACTACTTAAATTCCCTCTGTTGATCTACACAACTCTTTTTCCCGTCCTATGCTACCTTTAGATTCCCCTTGATAGCCTACATTTCTTGTTCCATCTCTGCCAACACATCTAGTCCAATCAATACCCTATTCACTGTATCACTCTGACTTATGAGAGCATTACAACTTCACAAATAAATTTCCTCAAATAGACTCATCTTCAAGGATTCCTAGTACCCATTATTGTATGCAAACTCTATGAGTGTAAGATAATATTCCCACTTCTGTTGTTGGTGCATAACATATATCCCAATATATCCTCCAGAATGATTATTAATTCTCTTTGTCTGTCCATCTGTCTATGGATGATAAGTTGTACTAAAATTTAACTATATCCCCAAACATGTAAACAAATCCTTCTAAAACCTGGAAGTGAACTTGGCATCTCTGTTAGATACAATCTTCTTAGGAACACCATGCAACCTCACTCCCTCTGATGAAAATATTAGTTATTTTACTAGCTAAATTAGTAGATTTAATTGGAATAAAGTGAGCTACCTTGGTCAACTTTTCAACCACAACCATTTTGGAATCGTGTTTTCTAGATGTCTTCAACAAACCTGTGATGAAATCCATGGAAATGACCTCCCATTTCCATTTTGAAATCAGAATTGGCTACAATAAACCACGTGGATTCTTACACTTTGCTTTTGCCTGTTGACAATCCAAACACCTTGTGAAGAATTCAACCACCTTTGTCTTTAGATTCAATCAGTAGTATAAATTCTTCATAGCTTTCAAAGTTTTCTATTATCCTCGATGATTTGAATATGAATTAACATGAAATTCCCTCAAGATAAGCTTCTTGAGTTCACTTTTGTCCGACACATAGATCTTGTCCCTAAATCTCACCAAACCATCTACTATGAGATAACAATTTACATCTTGAACACTTGTACCCTATTGTTATAACCCGTGCTTAAGCTATTGATACCTATCATCCTATTGTCCCACCTGCAATTTCCACTCCTATAAATATGTACCATATGAACTCATAGCTGCTATGTGATTTACCTGCACTCTTCTGCTAAGAGCATCCACAACCCTGTTATCCTTACCCTTAATGTACATGTTCTCGAAGTTAAACTTGCTAAGCATAGATAACCACCTAGGTTGCTTGACATTCAGATTAGGTTTGTCAAACAAGTATCTCAGTCCACTATGATCACTCATCAACACAAACCTCCTTCTAAGAAGATAGTGCCTCCACATCTTCAACGCATGAATGATCATTGCCAACTCAAGATCATGCGTCACATAGTTCTACTCATGCTTATTCATTTTCCTTGACTTGTAGCATACTACTTGTCCCTTCTACATCAGGACTCCACCAAGTCCTCTCTTGCAAGAATTTGTACACAGCATAGACTCTTTATCTAGATCTACAATCTTTAGAACAAGAGTGTTTGTAAGCAACTGATTCAACTGCTGAATACTCGTTACACATTCCGTTGCCCATTCAAACTTATTTCCTTTTCTCTGCAAATATGTAATAGGATAGAAAATTCATGAGAAGTTCTTGATGAACCTTCTATAATAACCTACTAACCCCAAAAATGATCTGAACTCATCCACATTCCTAGGATTTTCCCATTCCATGATAGCTCTAAATTTTTTCAGGTCCACTGCTATGTCTTCCTTGGAAACAACATGTCCCAAGTAATGAAATTATGTCTGAAAGAAAATGCACTTACTAAGCTTGGCATACATTTTATTCTCTCTCAATATATTAACACTGCTCCTAGATGTTCTACATGCTCTTCCTCATTCTTAGAATATATCAATATGTCATCAATGAATATTATCACAAAATTGTCCAAATAAGGACGTAACACACTATTCATCAAACACATGAAAGTACTTGGAGCATTATTCAAACCAAAAAGGAACCACAACAAACTCATAATGCCCATACCTAATGATATCCCGATCCCAAATAAATCTTTGAGAACATTTCTTCTCCCTTCAACTAATCAAATAAATCATCAACCCTCAGTAACCAATACACATTCTTGATCGTCACCTTTTTCATCTACCTGTAATCAATGCACAACCTAAGAGTATTGTCCCTCTTCTTCACAAACAACACTGTTGCACCCCAAGGCGACACACTTGGCCTAAGGCATCCCTTTTCAAGCATTTCCTTCAACTGTAACTGAAGTTATACTAATTCAGGAGTGCTCATATTGTAAGGTTCCTTTGATGTTGGTGTTGATCCTGGTACCAACTCAATAGAGAAATCCATTTCCTTGTGATGTGGTAACTCTAAAATATCTGTTGGAAATACATCCTGAAACTGATATAAAATCGGATGCCTCTTCAAGACTTTTGCATCCTCAACATCGTTACCTTTGTCACTAGAAACATGCACTGCGAACAATACACACTCTTTCCTATAATTGGGCTTTTCCTGCATAGTTGTAACCATTCTCATTGATGTAGGCTTCTTCTTAGCATGAAAGATTCTCTTCTCTCCATCATCATCCAAGAATTCGATATAATTTTCATAGCTTCCATGTTAGTCTTGTGAAAGTACAACCAATACATACCCAAAATCACATTGTATGATCCCATTGGAAGCAAATTTAGGTGTGCTAATGTAGGCATACCATTCATCTCAAACACACAAGCTCTTACCAAATGATGAACTCTTTTCTTAGTACCAATAGCCAACTACACCAACCAAGACTCTCCATGCACTTATTTTCTCAAACCACACTTATCCACTAAGTCAGGATTAACATAACTATATTTAGATCCAGGGTTAATCAAAATGGAAACAACTTGATCATAAAGCTTACCTTCCATCTCAATAATGGATGCCTGGCGATCCACCTTCTTGTTCTCAAATTTTGCATATATTTGAGGAATGTTATGACTAACATCCCCAATTATCTAGGACTCTTGAACACTATAGATCTAAGGCCTTCCACCCTGATACAACACACAATCCTTCTTGTGATGATTCTTGCAACATATCCAAAATTTCAATGATTCTCCACCACTACCCTTATTCTACTTCTCTCCAAGTTGAGGCCCATGTCCCTTCTCAACTGCATTAAACTTCTTGTAAGGAGAAATATTTTCCTTCCCACCTACATCATGATGTATTCCTCGTTTCAGTGGCCACTTTCATTTAGTCTTTTCATTCCCTTTCCAACCTACTTAGACTCGGTCCTATGCTTTGTTTTCTCATAACAGTGCTTCAGATTTCCAATGACTTCTTCTAATGACTGAGGCTCATACTCAATATGATCCTTACATGATAATGAAATTCCACTAGTAAATCTCTGCATTTTTTTCTTCTCATCCTTGAGATAAGGCACATACCACAACAACTCTAGGAACTTAGTTATGTACTCCCCGTCCATCATATATCTCATCTTCAGCTCATAGAACTCCTTGGCCTTTTCATCATAATATATCTTTAACAAATAGTTATTTTGGGAGGGTCTTTTAAACTCATGCCAACTCAAATCCTATGTATGGATGTCTCTGACACGCTTCACATCTTAACACCAAATTTATGCTTTCCCTTTGAGACTGAAAATAATTATCCTAGCCTTCATGTTCTCTGTATAGTTATGCACCTTGAAGAACTTCTTCATCCCAAGCAATCATGCTTTTACATCCTTCAGTTTCTTCAACTCTCCATCAAATGTAGGTGGCTTGGCTTTCTTGAAATCATCTGGAAAGTATCCTCTCTCATTTCTCTTGTAAGGATGATAACGATTATGACCATGATACCTGTCCAAACCAGAGATAGAATAGAACCCGTAACCACTACCTCTCCTCTCAAGTGTATCAAGGAAACTACCATATATGATTGTGTCATCCTTGTCCAACCTATGCCCTCCATGATACCTACTACCATATGCCCCATTAGTCCTGTCCTCATGTCCATAACTGATCCATGGTTGTCCTTGTCACTGAAATATAACAAACTCTAAAGGATAACTACATTGACTTCTACTTTCTTTTTCAGTGCCCTAGAAATTCTTTCCCATGACTAAATGATTTTGTCACCATCCCCCTTACAACTTTTGATTTTTTCCTTTAGACTTCTCAAGGTATTTGCTATGTCAAGAGAGTACTCATCTCTGTGCTACTCATTTGATCTATAAGGAAAGTCTCGTGAACTGTAATCCATCATTACGTTACTCATCTCTGATCCTCTTCTTCGTACAAACATACATGTACAATAACCAAATATAAACATAGTCAACATGCCTTAGTGAAGTTCAGGGGAGGTTATCTCATCTTAAAAGTCAATCTAGATTAACACGACACACACACACACACACACATATAACCATATCAATATGTTGACATCATGCATGACAACACTAACTACATAAAATGATCTCATGCACGACAACCATGACCATGGAAATGCATGCATAATGACATGCATCTAGCCCATCCAGTCCAAGTAATTGAACCATGATTCAATACCACCTTGTGGTATTAGATATCACCCAAAGAGAATGGAAACCCACTTTAATACTAATCTGTAACACCCCACCCCACATTTACCTACTTTTACAATCCCTATGGGTAAATGTGAATTGAAGTGACACTATGAAATGACCTGACCTCCTAGCTTTAGTTAAGGAAGTGGGGCCTACAATTGAGACTTACTGACCAAAAAATGACATCCTATAGGGACTACATATCACTTAGGAGTTGAACAAACACCCTAGATAGTCAATCATTAAGTTGGAAATTTGTTTCAATGACCTAGACTCCAAACCACACCCTTGAAACTGACTCCATGTGATTGAAGGCCTCCAACCACACTCACAAGCCTTGCTCCATGCAGTAGTGACCTAAATTTCTCATGTCAGTGCCTGAGATCTGAGCCATAATTCCAAGCCAACCTCCAAACCCCAACCTAGAACTACCTAAGCTTTCTCATAATGTTAAATGACATAAGGATGATGCTAAAAATACAAAACTAGAACAAGAACTTGACTTAACCAAGCCTATCAATGATAGAAATTTTTTCAAACATATGGTGAACATTTAAGCTACAAGTTGTGGATGCATATCTGATCATATGAGTCTGGAACTTATCTGAGAATCACCAATAAGGTCTAATGCCTTCTCATAATAGTTGCAATAACACTTGTTAGCACATGCATTCATTAACCATCAAATACTTATCAAATATGGAACAAGTCATAGCTAGAATACATTACAAATCCATGCTTATAACTAGCATATAACCATATTAATAACCATGACATAACAACCATAAAATCGTGATAATAACAAGTACAAGTGCTCATAGATTACAATAGGAAAATTAAATCTTATTAACTTATACAAAATTGAACCAAGTCAAGGACTTCCACTTACCACCTGACCTTAGATTGGGCTGAGCCAAATCTTTCTTTCAACCAATCACCCCCATTCCATATTCCAAGCATGAATGTGGGATCTCAATACAAAAAAAAAACCAGGGCTTCTCAGATATTAAACCACCTCCACCCTCAGGCTATCGCAATCTCGCCAAAACCGGTCAAGAGATCACTAAGCCCAAAATTAATCTTGGATACCTCAAAGTTTGTTCACCATTACCTTGAGGAATTTTCCTATCTCCACCCCCTATTGAGGGCTTCCTAGAGATTAAAACATCTCCAACCCTTGGGATTTTTCTTGAGACAACCTCACTCAGTTCCAAAACCTTCCAATAATCCAAATCAAAAATCCCATTACACCATGGCTATACGAAAATGGCAAGGCAAGGATGAAACCAATTTCACACTAGGAAAAACCCATGTCAATGACAAAAAAAACCAAATACACAAATGCATGTACCATGAATTCACAAACCAGCTAGGAAATTACACATGCAACCTATTACCTATAAATTTCTCCTACTAAATCTTGTTGATTCAACCTTCCCTTCTTGTCCTTTGCTTTCCTTGTCCTTCCTTTGCTTGCTTGCTTTCTTTCTCCTCTTGGTGCTCTTCTCTCTATGAAACTAATTCCAAAGCAAAACTAACAAAAAAATGTGAATTGATCCTCAGAAGCCTTTTTATCATTGATGCCTTTATTTTCTTCAGTTTTCTCTATTATTCCTTAATTTTTCCTCATGAAAATCTGTGACCCTTCATCTCTCGTTTCTCCTATTTTCCTTTATTTTCATAAATAATTGTGAATTAATGCCATACAAAGTTCTAGCTTCAACAAGTAGGAAGCTACAACTTCCTAGTTTATCAACTGCAACTAAATGGATCTACAACCCCACCTATTCTCCAACACCCACTGGAAGTAGTACCAACCCCTAATCAGAAAGCAGAAACTTGCTTTGACACACTGTTCAATTTTTCATCCATTTTCATACTAGGACCATGAATTCCTTTTCTTCTTTTCCAATAAATAATGTATCCCTGTCACCCCTCAAAAATCACCTACATCAATCTTTGATCACTGTGAAAAACACCACCTCACCATACCAAAACCTCGCTACCCTAGAAGCTCTGTCTCAAAATCAATTGGTACATTCTTCTTGATTAGGTCTGCTTTTATATATTTTTCTTTTTGCTAACTTTGGTCTTGTTTATTTTTTAATTTGTGCATGAAACCTTGTTTTTTTCCTTTGTCCCATTCTCTTCTACCCTTTAACTATTTTTCGTCAAATTCCCGGCCTTGTCCAACCTTTTATACCAGTTGAACTAAGTTTATTTGTAGTTTGTTAGCTAATACTGACTTTTATAGGTTTTAACAGTGCTTATTCTATTTTTAGTTGCAAATAATTTTGGATTAACTGCCAAATTTACTTCCAAATTGTCAGTTCCATCAAATTTTGGCTTAAGCCCCTATAACTGGCTCCTTTTACTGCTTCTTCACCATAAGATTGGGTCTCTGCGACCACCAGCTTAGGCCCTAGGTGCTAAGTCCCTTCAAGTCCTGTCGGGAGCCTCTTTCGTTTGTTAATGGCTCCACACCATTAGTCATGCTTCTACGCAAGGTGACCAAGGAACAATGCTTAGCTGCTTCCAAGAGCCTCCATGGCTCTTTTCAACTACCGCACCAATAGTCACTCCTTGTGGCATGAGGCCTGGTGTGGGCGCTTAGCTCATAAATCCTGATCCCAACTCTTCTATTTAATTTAATTATTTAAACGTTATGAGATCCTGGGATTCGAGGTTGGCCCCAATTTCTATTTCCACCACACCCCTAGTCCTTCACTTCTACATGGAACTTGTGTCCAGCGCTAATGCCAGATCTCCCTTTAACCCAACAGGGTAACGTGTCTGTGGGGACCACCCGATGCTCTCTCTATTGGCTAACGCTCTTTCTTCATGGCCTAATCCCTTCTTCCTAGTGCCAACACAAAATGCATTCAATAATCCCGCTGGGGAAATGGCTATGCGATGAGTTGGCCTGTGGGTCCTCCCAATGCCTTTTTAATTGGCTATCTCTATTGTCAACAAGTAGATATGTCTTGGCACCCATTGCTAGAAAAAACCTCTTGTGCACCATTTTAAATCTTCAAGGATTATTCCACCAGGATGACTTCACTGCTACCATGTGTCATCCTCTGAGTGGTGACACATGTCACACAGAAAACGGCCACTTGGGTGCCCAAAAATGTTGAATTTTCCTGCCACATCTCCACCTCCTATTGGTTGATGCTGATGTCATCCGTTTTTATCATTCGAGCCAATCATGAGCCGCCATCTGTCTTCCTGGAGGAGAGAGAAAAGGTTCTTCAAGGCCTTATTTTGCAACCATTTCATTTGTTATTTCATTTATTTGAAAACCATTGCATTCAAGCCTTTAGTCTCTAACACCACTCTTGAGCAGATTGTGGTTTTCGGAGAGGGCTCACCAGAGTAGCTCTCTATCATTGATCTGCACGATCAACTATGTAGGAAACTTCTTCTAGGACCATAGATCCCATCTAACAAACTGTCTCTAATGCCCCTTGAAATCCCCCACGCGGTTCGACATTTTCTTCCCAATCCATCCCTTTGTGTGCCAAATGGTTTTACGTTGGGGTAATTCATCTAGTCCAACTTGTCAGGCAGGCTCCACCTCTGGCCAATAATTTTTTTTTTGCCACTATTGTGGCCACCACTTAAGCCTGGATCTTTGCGTAGAGGCTTTTCCGCTAGGTTTGGCACTTGTGCCATCTTTGGCTATGCACCAAAGGCTCCTCTAAACAACTTTAATGATATTATTTGATTTTGGGGTCATAAATCTTTGACTTGCTCTAAATTTTTATCTAGGAGGTCTTTTTAGGACTTCTAGATACTATTGGAAATCTCTTTCAGAGCTCTATCCATCTGGGTGGCTTACACATGTGTCTGAGTTGATTTTCTACACAAGAATTGGCTCCAAATCTTATAATCCTTTTTCCTTCCATTTTTTCATGTTGCTCCATCAGTGTCCCTGAGACCTTATTTGACACTTGTGCTTCCTCTTGTCTGCAATGAACACTTCGTTTTCATCACCATTTTGCTATCAATGACAACATATTTCAACATGACCATGGGAAGCAAATATGGTGGAAGAGGCATATCAATAATTTTATTTTCAGATTTCATGACTTAAATAATAACACCAGAGACTACCTTGTTAGCCAATGAAAAGGGAGGAGGACAAGGGACAAAAGGGAAAGTGGGTTCCTCCTCTGAGATTATAGGTGTCTGATGATTAATAAAGGTTGGGAGAGCACAATCAACCAAGGATTCATATTCACAATGTTTCAAAGGGATTTGAACCAAATGCTAAAATGTTTCCTTGAAGAAATCCTAATCCACATCTTCTCCAGGAAATTCATAGCATAGGTGAACAAATCTATTGGAAAACCCCTCTATTGATTTATCATGATTCATTCTAAGTTTATTAATCCTTTTATAAACATCTCAATAATTATACATATCAAAGGCTTAACGAAGCTCCTTGAAAAGTTGTTCAAATGAATGAATGGAAGCAACTAGTAAGGTATGACACCACAACTTAACTCAATCTTCAAGTGTGAGGTTAAATAATTTACAAGCAACATCTTCACAATTCACTTCATAAAAATAAAAAAACTTAAGAAATTGGGATGTATGCTCGGCTATGGATGTTCCACCCTCGCATAAAACCTTAATTGAGACAAGTTATAAATAAGTTCTGTGGGGAGTGTAATATTTTTTCTATTAGAAAAGCATATTGGGATGATGATTTGGGAATGATCTATTCAAGATGAGAGATTCAAAACAGGCTCAATGAGCTCAGCTTGTCATTTGGTCCTCCTTCTAGCACGATTTGTTGACGATGTTGGAAATCTGCCAACAAAGGGGGTCTCCTTGGTATGGAGTTCCAATTAGAACTCACATTGTTTGGAGTAGAAGCCCCATCCAAATATTAGGTAAGAACACCACTATTTTAGAGATTTTCCTTGGCTATAGTCATAAACATAAGAGATTATGAAAATAGTATTTGAAACAAGCAAGTAAGATGATAATGTGAGGCATACAATTGCAATGTATATAAGGTACTTTCACGGAAGGGAAAGAGAGAGTGAGCCTCTAGAAGAAGAGTAATATTACTATTCTAAAGAGTCACACAAGAGCATGGAAAGAATCATTGATTAACCTACAAAGTATTTCACAAGATAACCGTTATCATAAAAGCAAGTAACAATGCACATTCAACAAGATTCATGCAAAATCCAATGAAATAGTTCATTTTCATTAGTATGTATAAACATAAACATGCACTACAAACAATCAAAGAATAGTATTACAAACAATAATTCGTGACATATGAATGAAATTTAATCAGCTTCAAGAGCTTCATATATTAAGTGAAAGTTCCAAGATACACAATCACAATGTTGCAACACTAGCCCCATTAATGGAGCTAATAGTCACCACCTTCTCCTCCAAAGAAAGATCTTCTCTCTTATGTTGAGCTAGAGAAGCCAAGGTGAAAAGTCCCTAGTTCTATATTTTGAGCTATGAGGGTGTATTTATAACAAATGAGGTGACTCTCCACTTCCCATGTGATTATTTATCTCCCTCATGACTCTTGAGCTTCTACTGTGACTTTTCAAATTCCTATGTGACCTTTGAGCTTCTACATGACTCTAGAAATTTCTAGTGACTTTTCACATTCCATGTAGGGCCCTTGGGCTTCAACACATTTTACATTTTTTTTTATAAATTACATAATTACATTCCATAAGTTATGTGGCAAAATACATTGACATGTATGACTTTTGTGGTAACACTATGAGTAGTCATGAATTGGCAATGGTGACATAAGACTTCATTTTATCAATGCCAAGCTCTTCTATTTGCTGCTATGACTTTGGCTTCTTCATGATAGATCTTTTCTTGTATTACATATACACCCTACAAAGGGTCTAGATAAGTGTTGGAACCTTCCAAGTCAACATGATTTTCCATCTCTTTATCTTGGTTCAAGTCTCCTTAACTCTTGCATGATAGCATCTTCATGTCTCATCTTGATAGGTATCCCCCTTGTGCCCTTTCCTTGGCAACCCTTTGTCATCATATTTCCAAGTACAATGATATCACCTACAAATGATTTCACTCATGAAAATGAAACATTGGTCCCATAATCACCTATTCTAACTGTATTTTCTCATGTAACATATTGATTGTGATGGGGCAATGTGTAAGGGCGTTGAGAGGAAGAAACTAAGAATTGCATAGCTAAGATCAACAATCACCAAGGGATGACTATGTTGTCCATTGGAAATGTGTAATGAGAAAAAAGGATAGGATATTCAAAGTTATTCTCAGTGGGTAAGTCTAAGAGACAAGGTGATGAGCTTGTTGACTTTGGATGCATAGTGCACTGTGCTCAAGGAAGAGGAGGTAGGGATTGCACAATTGTCTGAGGTAGGTGGTAGAAAGTTAAGTCACTTTGTTTATAATATGCTCATTGTACCATGAAAGGAAGGGAGACTTTTTATTGTGAAATTTTCCACTACAAGGAGGAAAATAAGGCCTTACTGCCATCTAGAAGTGCTCAATGCACAATACAATGCATAACTGATCAAGGTTTAGTGCAATAAGGTAGCACACACGTCAAGGGTTCAATGACTATACTATGAAGGTACTCAATGCACAATAATGGGAGTTGTCCCTGAGAAGGCCCAACGCACAAGTCTGTGAGGCATAGTTTTCATCAGTGAGGCTTATGAATGAGTAGTGCCCATCACCTGGTGCAAGGTTAGTGCTTTCATAATTTTGTGCCTAACAGGAGGACTAAGAAGAGCTACAAAATGGCTAAGTGTCGGGTTAGTGAGACAAGAGGGAGAAAGACATTCAATAAATTCCTAAAAAAATATCAAATACATGTATACCATCAAATACAAGACAAAAGCCATACAATAGCCAATAATGACACTTATGGATTAAAACAATGACAAATCGACACTTATTTAGGAGTGCGGCAGTTAAAACATAAGATTGCAACACTTAAAATGCAAATGGAAATACAAGTGTTGACTATAATAGGAAAGTGTGTTACGCCATGGGAAAGTGTCCAACACATATTCTAATGGTAAATATCATCAACTAGCATATGAGAATGTGCTAGAGTTTCCTCTATAAAGTGTGTCATGGTTCTCTTGAAATATGTGAGAACAAACGAAAACACTACATGCAAGGGTGAAAGAGACACATGAAAATTCAAAAGAAAACACAAGAGACACATGAAATAATGTAAGTAGGCCAAAAGAGACAATTGTGAAAGCTAAAACAAGAAAAAATGATGCATGTAAGAGAAAAAGAAAGCGAAAATGACACTTGCAAAGAAAAATGCGATAGTTGAGAAACTCACTCAGAAGATGGAGCATTTGTAACCAAGAGTGAAGGAATGCTCCTTATACTACAACAGTGCATAAAGCTCAAAAGAAAAATATGGATATAAGAATTAGCTCTAGATTAGATGCTTTATACTGGGAGATGAGACATGTATTTAGGGTTAATATTAGAGAGTGCACTTCATGCATGTCTGAAACTAGGAGACAAGAACGAATTGACTAACTTGTAGAAATAAATTCTCACTGTCAGCAAAAGATGTGAAATCATTGTCTGCAAAGGATGCCATTACACTTTCACTGTCCATCAAGATTGTGTAGCCATTGACTCTGGGAATTGTGCAATGCACTGTCTCCAAAGACTACACGAACACTGTCTTCAAGTACTGCACAAGAAATATCTTCAAGAGTTGTGCAATCATCATCCTTAAGGAACTGTGCAGTAACTATCATAAGGAATTGGACAACCACTATCATCAATAACTGCACAAACACTGTCATCAGGAACCACACAACCACTATAATCATGAACTACATAGTGACATTAAGAAGGATTGCACCCATTTAGAAAGAGTATGCTTGCGAAGACATCATGATTTAGGAATGTGAAAGCTGTGAAAATTCCTTGAAATGCAACAACTGGAAATTATTCTTCTAATTGGTTAATTACTAAGTAGTTTATTTGCTACGACAAATAATGAATAATTCACACTGTAATTTCTTCACAAATAAAAATTAATGTTTGGCCAATTTAATGTCCTTAAATTTCCAATCATAAATTATCGATCAGGGTAGGTATACTGATGAAGCACAGGTGCACTATATGTGCTAGAAGTTATTTTATGTCATTATGTTCCTATTAGAGTCTAAACTTAGAATTAGTGTGGAGATGGTATTATTGATTAGATTAGTGTATTAATCCCTAAAGTTGTTAGCTAGTTTTCTCAGGAATTATTCTTTATTGAATTAGTTTATGGATGGTATGAGGGTGATTCTAGACTTTACTTTTGTTAGACTGTTTTGGATTTGTATCTTGAATTTTTATGCTGCAGCCAAATCTAAATTACTTTTTGTAGGAGAGATCTGTTCTATCAAATTGTAAATGAATAATGTTTGAATTTGATTGCCAAGGAAAACACTGTCACTCTTTGACTTATTCAACTTCATCCAAACAAAACATTCTGGAAAGTAGCTCTGTTATGAAATAAAATAGTTGAACTACACTAAGTAAAAAGAACAAGAAAATGAACACACTGTACTAGATAAAAAAGAAAATAAAACGACAAAATTAAGCTAGGTAAAAAGAAAAGGAAATTGATTATGCATACAACGATTCAATGGTGAATTCATCATACTACATTTCAACACACAAAACAGGGCATCTACGATTAAGTAATTAAAGAAAACTATGTGTAATTGGTTAAAGACCTGCATTGGTCGTAGGGGCCCTCCACGAATTAGTCGAAAATCTCCAACCAATGCAACATAGAGAAAACATAAAACCAAGTCTATTACTTGCAAACAAGTCTTAACAAAATGTTCTCATAAATTACATAAATCGGTGCACATGCAAAACACAGAGCAGCCATAGCTTTTATAATACTTCTCGGCATAACAATACGAGTGTTTCAAGCCTACATATATTTATTTCGATCAAACTATATCACTAAATAATCGATATGCTATTCAGAAAATAAAATCGATAAGACTTCGTGAAAACTTAGACTCTGTCCCAATGATAATCTTGCAGTTGAATTTGAGGTTGACCGTGTTATCATGTGACCTTCTTGATGAATTGGTTAGAGGTAATAGGAAAGAATCCATGAGGGGATTATTCCTCATCCATATATATGTTTCTTCGCTGATCTGGAACTTTTGAACCCTGTCAACAATGGAGGTAGCTACAGAAATCTGGATTAGCTGCAGAAACAGGCCAATTCCACAGTTGAATGCATACTTTAACAAAACAATAAGGTATATAGACAAATATGAAGAAGAAGACATGTAAGTTCTTACCTTTAACAAAACTTTGTGTCTATTGCATTATTTAGGTGATAAGTATAGGAAAAAGAGAAGTATAAACAAAAAGGGTGTCGAGGTAAGAAAGTCCTTGGACTCTACATTACCCCATGCTGGATGTTTTGTATGTCCTCATACAATTCATCATTGTCATTGTGTTGTTCCTTCTGATCATTGCCTCCAAGATTCATTTTCTTCTTCTTTCTAGCAACCACTGGTATCCCTGGTTTTCTCATGAGGATTTTATATTTTAGGTTGATAATTCCTCTTTGCATTGCCCTATTTTTCTTCTTCATATTTTTGTTCTTTTTGTACCACAGACTCAAATGAAGGATGAGGTTGTCACTCTTTGCAATCTGAATCTCACTCCGTGCTTTCAATGTCTAATTTTCATTCTTAATAAATGTTCAATGTCTCTAGCTCAAAAATATCTTGCTTTAAAACATTTGATGTTGAAGGTTCTTCTGGCTCATTGAACTAATTGCTCCCTTCTCTAGGAATTTCGATTGACTCTTTAGTTGTTGTTTCTTTTCTTTCTAATGACTCTATGTAGTCATAAATCTCTTGTTGAACAAGATCAGCACCTGGAATGTGCACTAAGATCCTTAGAGGTGAACTACAAGGTGGTGATGACACTCTCAGCAATAGTTTTGGTGATCCTCTCGGGGAACCCTCAAGGTCTTCAGTTGGCTCATTTTCCTCGAGATCAATGTATTCCATAGCTTTTGAGACTGCTTGTTGCATTGTGTTCAACCTGGTACTTCTCCTTAGTCCTGAGGTCTATAATCCCTCTGCTCTCCTTCTTTTGGATTTTTTCTTTCCTCCTTGAGGAAGGGTCCTAGTTTGTGGTAGATCTTATATTATTTTGCTAGATTTCTTTCTTCTAAGATCTCCCTTTTTCATTTTCTGCAAAATATCCACTATGGGCAATTCATCTTCTGATAATTCCGGTTGATTTTGGGGTTCCCGTTCTTTTATTTCTTCCATTATTCTCTTTCTTCCCTTGAGGGTTATACTATTGCTGGGTTGTTCAGGAGATCTTTCTTCAAAATGGTTCCTCACTAGAAAATTTTACCAGTTATCCCCTATACTCCGAAGGTGGAACTCAACTAATATCTTTATCAATCCATGATGATACATGGTATTATCTATGAATTGAATTTTCTTTTGAACATTCATGGACATTTTCTTAAGACTATGCAAGAGGTAATAAGGAAGATTCATTTGGTGTTCCTCAAGAAAATGCATCATTAGCCTAACATGGTAGAAATACATGTATCCAAATCGACCCACACAAGTGATTAATTTTTTATGTACAAGTAGTAAATTCCTCCATTTACTCTTAAGGGTTGTACTAGGAATACCTTTCTTGAAGACGGTGGTGTCCATATTTGGATTTTTCAAGAAGACCTTCCAATCTTCTCCATTGATTCCCCTATTTTTGAACCATTTCTCTCTGCTTCTAGGAAATTCAGTCGCTTCTGTGATCATGGAATCCGTTATGGTGATTTTAATGTCTCCTAGTTCAGTTTCTGTTCCATCAAATGAGCATGCAAAAGTCTTTGTCACTTCCCTGTGAAAACCATCAAATTTTTCTATGAATTGCAACCATTGTTCTTTCTACAACAACTCCCTGGTCTAAGGATATCCTTCTAAGAATTTCTTCCCTGCTAGCTCGGTTTAGACAATAACACCCATTATGGAAGATGCTTCATCCCAAGGACTGCTTACTTTGACAAGAGAATGGTGTTGGTAGGGTTTCATTTAGTAGCAGAGAGACAGAGAGGCTATGTGAGTTCAGAGAAATGCAAGAACAAGTGGATTATAATGAAGGACGTGGAAACGAATTTGACTGTTGGGGTGCATTTAAAATAATGATTCAGTGATTACTTCAGTAGATTCAGAATGAGGACATGACAGGGTTTTTAAGTGGCGGATTATGATATTTTTAATAAGTGACCATCACCCTTAAATTGCATTGATTTTGTTTAATTTTTAGCAGTACTATGTCCTCTTAGTCATATATGCAATATATCAATCCCTATTGGTAAATTAAAGTAGCACATACCTTTGATTACCTTTGATAACCTTATTTGTTGTTCTGAGATCTCATGCAGGTATTTTTCTTTGTCAATTATCCTTCAATTCAAACCATCAAGTGATCTTGTCAAGTAGGCTTCAAAAGTCTTATTAGATTGCAGAAACTTGTCCGAGCTACGGAAAGTTATCGATTCTGCAGCTGAGAAAAAAAAAACTTAATTAAAGTTTGTTTGTTTGTTTGTTTGTTTGTTTGTTTTTTTTTTTTTTTTTTTTTTTTTTTTTTTTTTTTTTTTTTTAAAGAAATTTAAAGTGCCAACAGAAATTGGTTTTTCACTTCAAATTTTCTGTATAAACATGCCAACAACATGTTGGTTTTCATGCTTATACCTCTTATTATTATTATTATTATTATTATTATTATGATTATTTTTTAACATATAAATTGAGTAAAATTTATAAGGTGGAAAAGAAGAAGAACTCTTCTTGACCATCTTTAGTTCTGAATTATCTTGGAACATTTTGACAAATTCTTCTTTTGTCAATGGCTTCTCGTAAAGTCTGAGTCGATATCCATTTACTAAAACAAGGATTTTTTCTTCATCAATAGACTTGATTCTAACTGCACCATTGTCAAAGACACTTTCAACTTCATAAGGTCCAAGCCAATGGGTTTTGAATTTTCCTTGAAAATTTTTCAACTTTGAATCAAAGAGTAATGCCCAATCTCCTGGATGCATTTTTTCTTTAATGTACTTATAATGCCATCTAGATCTCTGTTGTTGAATTAGGCTAGTTCTCTAGAGGGCTTCTTGTCTTATTTCATCAAGCTCACTAAGTTGTCTCATCTTTTGTTTCTGTGCTTTTGATAAGTCAAGATCTAACTGGACTGTTGTTTTATAATTTTGGATTTGGAACTCTATCAGAAGTAAGACCTGCTTCCCATAGACAATTTCATAGGGAGTATGTCCTATAGTATTTCTCCATGTAGTTCTATAGGCCCATAAAGCTTTTGGAAGCTTCTCTGCCCAGTACTTTCTGTGTAATTGTACAATCTTGGTAAGGCTTGCTTCAATCACCCCATTTGTAGACCCAACTTATCCATTGGCTCGTGGATGGTATGGAGTGGACTCCCAATGTTTGATTTTTTACTACTCCACAAGCTTATTCACTAATCTAGATGTAAATTGTGTTCCTTGATCTGTTACAATTTCTCTTGGGCCACTCAAAACGAGTGAAAATATCCTCATAAAGAAATGAAACTACAACATTTTTAGTAGCAAAAGGAAGTGCTTTAGCTTCTACCCATTTCGTAACATAATCAATACATAACAGAATATACCTCTTTTTCTTTGAAGGTGGGATGATTGGTCCAACAAAATCTAGTGCCCACTTTTCAAATGGTTTGACGAGTACTTGTGGTTGTAATGGCATTTCATTTGAAAGAGTGGGTTTGCCCATTCTCTTACAACTATTACATATTTTAACATATTCCTTGGTGTCCCTAAAAATGGAAGGCCAATAATATCCTAAAAGCAAGATTTTATAAGCAGTTCTCCTGTCAGAAAAATGTTCTCCACATGGCTCATCATGGAAAGCTTTAAGTATTTATGTTATTTCGTCCTCTCGAACACATTTTCTGATGATAAGATCTAGTCATGTTTTGTATAACTCTTCATTTATCCATGAATAAGATGTGTTACTGTGGACTATTCTTCTCTTTTCTCTAAGAGACAAATGAAATGGCATTTTTCTTGTAGCTAAATAGTTAGCAATATCTGGATACCAAGGTGATTTAGTAGATACTGTAAAAAGATATTCCTCGGAAAATTTATCCTCTACAGGTTGATCATTATTATCATTTTGAATTCTAGATAAAAAGTCGGCAATTGTGTTCTATTTTCCAAGCCTATCTAGAATGGTGATGTGGAATTCTTGTAACAATAAAATCCATTTGGTCATTCTTCCATTAGTGACCGGTTTATTCATTAGATATCTAATGGAAGAATGGTATGTGTGAATAAAAGTTTCATAGCCAGTTATGTAATGTCTGAACTTGTTAATGGCATGACCTACAGCTAAAAATTCCTCAGTTACAGTGTAATTTAACTCTGCAAGAGTTGAATTTTTACTAGTATAATAGATTGCATAAGGAGTAAAATCCTTTTTTCCTAACACAACTCCTAAGGCTGAATCTGAAGCATCTGTTGGGATATGGAAAGGAAATTTCGAATTAGGTCCTTTTAAGATAGGTGCTTCAGAAATTCTCTTTTCAAAGTTTCAAAGGCAACTTGACATTCAGAATCCCAATTGAATTCACAATCCTTGATAAGTAATTTAAAAAGTGGATATGAAATTTTTGTGAAGTTTTCTATAAATCTTCTATAATATCCAGTAAAACCAAGAAAACTTCTAACATCTCGTTGGAAATTTGGCACTGATAATTTAGAAATGACCTCAAATTTAGATGAGTCCACCTTAATTCCATCTCCTGAAATATGGTGTCCTAAAACAATTCCTTCCTTAAACATCATGAAACATTTTTCATGGCTTAAGGAGAGATTTGTTTCTTTACATCTTATTAATACTTTTTCTAAATTTTTTAGTGCTTCATTAAAAGAATCCCCATAAACTGTGAAATCATCCATGTACACTTCCACACAATCATGAATAATATCAGAGAAAATTCCGAGGAATTCTCTTTGGAATGTTGTTGGAGCATTGCATAATCCAAAGGGAAGTACTCGGTAAGCGTAAGTCCTCCATGGACAAGTGAATTTGGTTTATCTTGATCTTCAGGGGTGACCTAAATCTAGTTATATCCACTAAACCCGTCCAAAAAGGAAAATACTTTTTCCCTGCTAATGTGTCTAAGACCTGATCTATGAAAGGTAGTGGAAAGTGGTCTTTTAATGTTGCTTTATTCAATTCCCTATAATCGATGCATACTCTCCATTTTTCATTTTTCTTTGGAACGATTACTAGAGGTGAAACCCACTGACTGTTGGATATCGGATAGCTGAAATTTACATTTAACAACTTTTGCAATTCCTCCTTAACAATTTCTTTTAAATTTGGGTTCATTCTTCGTTGAGGCTGTCTGACTGGTTTTTCACTCTGTTCAATGTAGATACGGTGTATGCAGGTTTTAGGATCAATCTCCCTCATATCAGTGTATTCCCATGCAAAAGTAGAAGAATGTTTCTATAAAACTTCTACCAATTGATTCTTTTGTAATTCTTCCAAATTTTCATTAACATTCAAAGTTTTACCTAGAAAGATCTCTATCAAAGAATTACCAATTTTTTCCATGGAGAGAAATGGTACCTGCTTAGATGATAGATACTCATTTCGACTATGATCAGAATGTGAGGAAGATTCATTATTTTCTAATAGGTTTAAAATTTGGTCTTCCTCTCTTACTTGTTCAGTAGTAAAAACATGTTGTATATCATCTTCATCATCTATCCATTCTTCATTCTCTATTCCTATTGTTGTTCTTGCAGGAGGGTATAATGTAAATTTTTTTGTAGAATTTCCATCGGAGATAAACATGTCACCTGATCTACACCTGATGAAAGCATAAGTTGTGGTTAACCAATTGCTTCCTGGGATTAATGGATGCCCTCCTAAATTATTATTGGGTGTTAGAACCATGAAATCAACAGGATATTCCCAAGAATCTAAGGATACACAAACATCTTCCAACACACCATCAGGTTTAATAACAAACCTATCTACTAATAGTAATAATGTTGGTGTGTATTGAAGGTTAGGAAGCCTAAGTGTGTCCATAAATTGTTTACTCATTATATTTATGGTTGCTCCTAGATAAATTAGCGTGTTTGGTATTTCAATTCCATTGATGTGAATTTTTATAATGGGGCTTCCTGGATCTAAATATTTTTGAATTGTCATCTTCCCCATCATAATGTCTGCATTTTTTCTGACTAATTGAATCCTTTTGATGTCTTTTATTTTTCTTCTGGATCTTTGAGTACTTAGTTCCTTAATTCTTTTCACAAAGATTGATATTTCTTTTATGGCTTGTAATAAAGGAATCTTGATACATACATTTCTCAATTCATTCGTCATATTATAATCAGGCAAGATAATTTGTTTTTCTACTCCTTCATTAATTTTCAACCGTGCAAGGAAAGGTGGTATAATTGATATCGAGGGTTGTTATATGATAGGAGTATTTATTGGAACATTTTATGTTTGTTCATTCTCTTTTTGAGGGAGAGAGGTCTCTCCTTCTTCCAATTGATTTTTGTGTTTTTAAATATTTGGTCTTGTTTCCTGAATGACAATAGGGGGCTTTATTTGTAATACTCTTCTAGACCTTAATTGGACATTATTTAGATCTAGTGGAGTTGTTACATAAGTTTGAGGATTCTTCCCTTCCATGTTGTACACAGGTTGTTGTGGTATTTTATTGTTAGGATTCAGAAGTGGTTGAGCGGGTAGTTGATTTGGTTTTTGTGGAAATGGTAGGGAGAGCTGTGGATTTTGATTTTGAACTTGGATTTGAGGTAATTGATTAGCTGGGGAATTTGATTAGATTGGGGTAGAAATTGTCGTGGAAGATAGGATGGTGAATATTGTTAATACTGAGCATAGGGCCCATAAGGATTTTTCCAGCATTGATTCTAGGATTGTGACTGTGGTTGAGCCCAAGGCTGCCAAGATGGATTCCAATTATTTTGTGAAGACTGAGCAAATTGTTGTGGTCTAAATCCTCGTGGTTGATTTGGTTGGGGGTTTTGCCATGGTCTCTTGGCTATAAAGTAAAGAGGGTCTACTTGTTCTAGTATTCCTTCATCATTAAATATAGCATTGAGACCTGGTAAAGAAGGGCATTCCTTACTATCATGATTATCTGCACATATGACACAAGTTTCTATGGATTTTGAATCTAAGGGACACTCTCTTAGAGCATGTTTCTTTCGACATCTAAGACAAAAAATAGATAGTGCAACATTTTTAGATTTTTGCTTGTTTTGTATTTTAAGGGTGTCTATCTGCTCACTTAGACTCCCTAAAACATATGTCTTTAAGGTATCAAGAAAACTTCCTAATTCTACCCTATTGACTGTCCCAGCTGCAGAATTATTAATTCTTGATAAGATAGGGTCTCTAGGACTCCTTCCAACTCGTGCTTTACCCCTTGAGATATGTACACATAAATAAAAAAATATCTGCAAATGGTAATTGATAATCTCCTTTCTCGATTAAGTTAAGGGTATTGATCCATTCATCTTTAATAGCTTTGAGCAGGAGGGATTTTAAAGTTTCCTCATCCAAATTGTCCATTTTTTCTCTTTTAATATTGTAGACAAATATTTCTACTAAATCTTCAAGATTTTCATTTTCCTTTTGTATCATTTTGAAGACTTCATCTTTAAGGTTGCTAGGGATACAATAATCTCTAAATTTTCCTAGGAAATCCTCTTTCATTTGTCCCCATGTTGTTATAGAATGCACTTCTAGACTCATGAACCATTTTAATGCTGAATCCTTTAAGGTAGCAGGGAACAATCTCAGTTTTTGAGCATCATGCAGATAGTCATATGATCTGCATAATACCTCAAATTTGAAGAGAAATGTCTTTGGGTCTTCATTTCTTTTTCCGTGGAAATTAGGAAGAATTGAGGGTGATATATTTTGCATTGTGAGGGTTGTATCTTCATCAACAATAGGAAATCCAAAAGGATCTTTGTTTCCTCTACCTCTACCCCCTCCTCTGTTCCTATCTCCACCTCCACCTCTACCTCTACCTCCTCCAATACTATTTTCCTCACCATTGACATTGTGTACCTCTCTTTCCCCTTCTTTAGCCATGATAGATTCCTCAGAACTAATATAGGGTTCTTCTAATTCTTCTGTTTCTTCTATCAATGGTTGTTCAAAATACGTTTCTTGTTCCCCTTCTTCACTAGGAACTTCTAATTCTTCTCCCAAAATTTGTTCACCTATGGAGGATAGAAAAATTACTCATGTAGTTGGGGATATAGGATTTTCTTCAATTATAGCTTCAATAGATGAAGTAGGTGAAGTTCTAGATTGGATTTCTAATCTTGAGACTTTAGGAAGTCTTTGTCGACCTCCAAATCGGATTCAGGTTTGAGTAGGTGGTGTGGAATCTCGAAATCATAGTGAAGTGACTGGATTTGTGGGAATTAGACTTCTTACTCGCCTTACAAATCTACCTCTAGAGTCTCTATCCCTACGCATATCATGTTTTGAATTAATGATTTCCTTTTCTTTTTTTTTAACTTCTATTTGTACTTCCACAGCAGCGGCGCCAAAATGTTTGGCCAATTTGATGTCCTTAAATTGTCAATCATAAATTATCGATCATGGTAGGTATACTGATGAAGCACATGTGCACTATATGTGCTAGAAGTTATTTTATGTCATTATGTTCCTATTAGAGTCTAAACTTAGAATTAATGTGGAGATGGTATTGCTGATTAGGTTAGTGTATTGATCCCTAAAGTTGTTAGCTAGTTTTCTCAGGTATTATTCTCTATTGTATTAGTTTATGGATGGTATGAGGGTGATTCTAGAGTTTACTTTTGTTAGACTGTTTTGGATTTTTATCTTGAATTTTTATGTTGTAGCCAAATCTAATTTACTATGTGTAGGAGACATCTATTCTATCAAATTGTAAATGAATAATGTTTGAATTTGATTGCCAAGGAAAATACTGTCACTCTTTGACTTATTTAACTTCATCTAAACAAAACATTATGGAAAGCAGTTATGCTATGAAATAAAAAAGTTGAACTACACTAAGTAAAATTAACAAGAAAGTGAGCACAGTGTACTAGATAAAAAATCAAATAAAATGACAGAATTAAGCTAGGTAAAAAGAAAAGGAAATTGCTTATGCATACAAAAATTCAATGGTGAATTCATCATACTGCATTTCAAGACAAAAAATAGAGCATCTATGATTAAGTAATTAAAGAAATCTATGTGTAATTGGTTAAAGACCTGCACTGGTCATAGGGGCCCTCCACGAATCAGTCAACAATATCCAATCAATGCAGCATAGAGAAAACATAAAACCAAGTCTATTACTTGTAAACAAGTCTTAACAAAATGTTCTCAAAAATTTCATAAATCAACGTGCACCCAAAACACAGAGCGAACATAGATTTTATAATACTTCTCAGCATAACAGTACGAGAGTTTCAAGCCGACATATCTTTATTTCGATCAAACTATATTGCTAAATAATCAATTTGTTATTCGGAAAATAAAATCGATAAGATTTCGTGAAAACTCGAACTCTGTCCCGACGATAATCTTGCAGTTGACTTTGAGGTTGACTGTGTTATCATTCGACCTTTTTTGATGAATTGGTTCAAGGGAATAGGAAAGAATCCACGAGGGGATTATTCCTCATCCATCTATATATTTATTTGCTGAGTTGGAGCTTCTGAACCCTGTCAATAATAGAGGCAGCTGCAGAATTCCGGATTAGCTGCAGAAATAGGCCAATTCCGTAGTCGAATGCATACTTTAACAAAACAATAAGGTATATAGACAAATATGAATAAGAAGACATGTAAGTTCTTATCTTTAACAAAACCTTGTGTCTATTGCATTATTTAGGTGATAAGTATAGGAAAAAGAGAAGAAGTATAGGCAAAAAGGGTGTCAACATAAGACAGTCCTTGGACTCTACAATTACACTACGGAAATAAAATATGTCGAGCTAAGAAAATATAGAAAAATCACACACACAAATTGTCATTGTTATTTATGGACAATTGTCATTGGAAGAACCCAATGTGGGAAAACCAATGCAGCAGATGAGGGTTTTATTAATATGCAACATCAAAATTCCTAAGTACAATAATTTAGATGCCAAACTAGCAATCTTGTCTGAGATAAATAATGTCAAAATTAACTGAGGAAATTTACCCTCCTTCAAAAGAAATTCAAGCTCATTCTAGCCACTCAAACTGGCAAAATCGAACCCTCTGCAAAACTTTTGTGTCACCCCTACACAATCCCTTAAACACTCATCCCAATTCTACCTTGAATCTACCTTTGTTTGATTGTTGCTACTCTAGAATGAATTCTTTAGCTCTTGGGAAAAATTTCCCAAACTCTGACAATTGAATTCTCCTTTTGCTCATCTAAATCAAACTTCCCTCTTGAGGCTACTGCACAGCCCCTACATATAATCCTTGAGAAATAATACAACCTCCTCTCCTGACTCTTTAGAAAATGGAAACTCCTTCAAAAATCCGCTACACTACCCCTCTACCACCTGCTACTCGATCACTGGTTTCATCTCATTGTTGAATCACTTGCACTGGAAAATTAAACTGCCTTGGTCACTGATTATTTTCAGTGGTGTGTTCTCCATCTACCCATCATCCTCCTCTTATAATCTCTAGTTAAGATTCAACGACAAAAATTAAATCTTAATCAATGACTGAGATCATCTCTAAGTCAATTCGTGTGAGTTTCTAGAGAATCCTCACCTTTCTTAATTAATTCCTATTAATTAATTGACTTCCCTAAGCTATAATTAAGAAATAATTAATTATTGACTAATTAATTTGATTGAGTTAGGTGGAATTCTGTAAACGATTTATGGCTTTTGGAGAACTCATGCATTTTAGCCTTTCCACAAAGTTTGAGACTTGAACACCATTTGATGCTACAAAAGCTAGCACTCCCTCTTAGCAAGGAAGGTGTTCTAGTGTTGAATTGCTATAACACCCTACCTTTGCATCATCCTCCCATACACGCTGATGATGTTTGATAATTGTAGTTGCCTGCCACTGTCCATCAACCACTACACTAACTCTGATTCATTTGATATTGGTTGTAGTTGAACCATGTTGCATCTATGTTACTATTGAGACTGCATTGTATAACTTGTACTACTTCCAATTTTGTGTTGAAAATGCAACAAGATGATGGAGCTTAGTGAAAAGAAGTCGTCTTCACTAAGTGGGCCCGGAGGCTATTTTTGGCGCAAAGTCTATTTTTAGACATATGGATCATGGTCTATGAGTTGCAGGATGCTATTTGTGGATGATTGGTCATGTTGGTAAAAATAGATGGACCTCTATTTTTAGACATATGGGCGGAGTCTATTTTTAGACTGCCAGGCTAAAAATAGAAAAGTTGAATATTATTAGCTCTTAATAATATTTGGACTATAAACATTATCTTATTCTCTTGGAGCACTTCAGTTCGAGCTACGGATGTGGCACATGCAACTGCCAGAAGGAAATACGCTTTTTTATGGGTTACTTGAGCTATTGCATGAAGGACTTCAGTTAGAACTCAAGTGATTGAGTTTGGTGGAGTTGAATGAGGAGTTGATGGAGTTGTGTTCAGTTTGACTTAGTTGAACTAGTTGTATTTAGTCTAACTAACAAATACACTAGTGATGAGTGGTGTGAATTAATTATTAATTAATTCACTAATTATTAACTCATAAATCAACTAAAAATACATCAGTTAACTCAGTGCATGGACAGTTCAGTGGAGACAAGTGTTAGAGGTGAGTGAAAGGGCAAGACAGCTGTCTGTTGTGACTATAGTTGTGCATGAGATTTGCACAATCAGTGGATTAAGATTGCCAATGAGGATTGCGTAATGCAACATAAGGGAAATATGAGTTTGGATCAGCCATTCTCATCTATTCTCATGCAAAATTGCACAGTGGACAGGCAAGCAGCGGAGGAGATTTGAACCTGTGATTGATTCAGATCTGAGCTAGTTTGTGTGTAACAGGTGGAGATAGTAATGAGTACTTGTGAGGAGCATTGTACTATGTATTGTTACATGTTATCAATCAATATAATATACAAATAGTTGAGGGGTTTTCAACTGTATGCTTTCCCTAATACATACTATGTTGATATGTGTGATTGATGTTTCAATGTGTGCATGCGATTATTTCTTTACTTCTGCAAATTGATGATCAACATAGAGGAAGTTATGTATTATGCATGCATTCTGCAAATAGTGTATAATCAGGATAATATCTGTGAATAAGTGTTATATTATTCAAAATTTCTACATGGTATCAGAGGTATCTGATTTGTAGAAAAATTCTACATGGTATCAAAACTGGTTGATTTGTAGAAAAAGTTCTACATGATATCAAAGTAGGTTGATCATCAGATCTATTATTCAGAAAGAGATTACATTTTATTTCTTCAGGTAGAGTCTATAATTGGGCAAGGTAGCCACTGGATTCATCCTTCTTTTGGAAGGTGAGATATTCGGTGAATGCCCATACAGTCAATCTCTGTACAAGAAATACTTTGTTCTCATGAATTTTAGATTAAAAGCGGTTGAGTTTTGAGCTGGTGTAATTCGAATTTGCAGCAGTGTTTTCTTGGTGTCAAATTTGAAATCTCTTTCAACGGATTGTGATTGGAGTATGCCCTTGAAGACAGCTCGAATTATATTGCATGGAAAGATAGGATGGAGGTGGTGTTAGATGACAATGGGTTGAAGGAGTTCATAGATGCGGATGTCCCAAAACCTATTAATGTTGTTGAAGCTGAGGCTTGGCAAAAGAATACAACAAAGTGTCGAAGGATTCTATTGGAGGGCATGAGGGATCAAATTGTATCCAGCCTCCATGGAAAGGCTTCTCCATACTTGATGTGGAAAGCATTGATAGATTTATTCCAAAGCAAGAGCGACCAGAGGAAGTTGGCGCTCAAGGATAAACTCATAAACATTAAGTGTGAGAATGGAGACAGTATGCCCAAGTATCTCACGAAGTTCACCCAATGTCGGGATGAGCTGGGAAGTGTGGGGGTGACTGTTGATGATGAGGACTTGGTGAGCTTGGCTCTCCTTGGTCTTTCGAAGAGTTGGCATTCCTATCAGGACTCTATCAATGGTCGGGAGAAATTGCCAGGATGGGAGAGACTATGGTCTGATCTTGTGCAAGAGGAGATTAGGTGGAATACCAGGGACGAATCTTCATCAAAGGCATCTGATGAAGAAAATTGCGCTTTGGCTGCCAAAGCAAAGAAGGGGGAGAACAAGAAAGCTTCTCATTCTGGTGCAAAAGGCAAGAAGCAGGACATGTCCAAGGTGAAGTGCTTTCACTGTCACCAGCATGGACATTATGCCACAAATTGTCTACAGAAGAAGAAAAATAAGCAAGCTACTGGATCTGCAATGGGAGAGGCCTTAGCCTTGCATTTTTGAGCTGGATTTTTCACTGATCTCATGCTTGGTATCAAGTGTGATGGGATCGGTATGGTTCTTGGAAAGTGGTGCGTCTTTTCACATGAAAAGAGATCGAGATTTGTTTCCTGATCTGGATGAGAAAGATCTTGGAGTGCACATCGAGATGGGTGATGATGGTAGATACAGTGCGACCGGTATTAGTACCATTTCCTTTGAGAGGGAGTCTGGTAAACCCTTCGTATTGAAGGAAGTGATGCATGTTCTAGGATTGAAGAAGAATATTATCTCTGTGGCGATGTTAGAAGACAAGCGATGATGTTGTTTTCAGCGAGGGAAAGGCTTTCCTGCACAGTAAGACAACTGGAGAAACCCGGAAGATAGGGGTTCGAGTCAAGAACCTTTATCAATTGCATGTAGATGGCTGTGCAACAATGGCATGCAAGGCAGAAGGAGTGGTGAGCGGGGATGATGGCGAGCTGTGGCACCAGAGACTGGGCCACCTTCACCATGGAGCCTTGAAGATAATACAATAGATTTCTACTAGGCTTCCTAAAGGCACTCTTGCGGAGTCAGATCAGTGCAAGGGGTGTACTTTGGGAAAATTTGTGAAAGCCACCTTTCACAAGAAGGATAGTTGTGCCACGACGATCCTTGAGAGAATTAACATAGACGTGTGTGGACCTTTCTTAGTAGCTTCGGCAGCAAAGCACAAGTACTATGTGATCTTTGTTGATGATTTCTCTAGAAAGTGTTGGATCTTCTTCATGCAGAAGAAGAGCGAGACATACTCAAAGTTATGTGAGTTTAAAGCACTGGTCGAGAAGTAATTGGGGAAGAAGGTGAAGGCTCTTAGGAGCGACAATGGTGGTGAATTCATCTCTGGTGAGTACAAGGACTTTTGCAGCACAGAAGGGATTCGAAGAGAGCTCATAGCTCCCCATAACCCACAGCAGAATGGGGTTGCTGAGCGGAAGAACAGAACGATCGTGGGTGTTGCACGGGCGATGTTGCATGATTAGGGCCTACCCCTTCACTTGTGGGTAGAGGCATGCAATACTGCAGTATATGTGAAAAATTGTTGTCCTCACAAGATACTTGGCATGAGTACACCTAAGGAGGCTTAATCTGGTAAGAGGCTTGATATTTCCCATTTGAGGGTTTTTGGTTCTCTTGTTTACATGCATGTGACGAAGCATGCTAGGAAGAAGCTGGATCCGACAGTAGAGGTTGGGATATTTGTGGGGTACACTGATACGCCCCACAACTATTGTGTGTATTTTCCAGACAGTCGCAAGACTGTTGTGTGACGGGATATCAAATTTCAGGAGGAGAAAGCTATGAAGTGTTCGCTTGAGAGGGAGCCACACTTGCATGCAGATGAGGTGCTATTAGTTCCTAAGGATGAGCTTTAGGATGTGGATCAGCCATAATATGAATTTCATGGAGTGGAAGAGACCACTCATGCAAAACCAACCATCAAAGTGGCACAGTGGAAATCAGTGGTAAGTTCGAGATGGATCTACAAAATTTGGCAGCGCAGTGATGGACTATTTGTTTCTCAGGGTAAGTATGCCTAGGAGATACTGGAGAAGTTCAACATGCATGGCTGCAAGCCTATTGATACTCCTCTTCCTGGAGGTTGGAGGAAGGAGGATGCTACTTCAGTGGAGGTAGTGGATGCCACTGTTTATCGACAGTTGGTGGGGTCGCTTATGTATCTGGTCAATACACGACCCGATATATGCTATGCTATTAACCAACTTTCAAAAGCTATGGTTAAGCCAACCAAGATATTCTGGAAGGTAGGAAAGCATGCATTGCATTATCTCAGAGGCACATCAGGATATGGATTGTGGTACAGACAGGAGGATGAGGTGAAGCTATGTGGCTTCACGGATGCAGACTAGGTAGGGAGCCCAATGGACAAAAAGAGCACATCTGGAGGGATCTTCAGTATCGGGTCGACAGCAATTTCTTGGTACAGTAGGAAGCAGATATTCGTGGCACTTAGTTCAACAAAGGCTGAGTATATGGCAGCAAGTTTGGTTGCATGCGAGGCTATATGGATGAGGAAGATCCTGGTCGGGTTGTTCGGGTCACACTTTGAGCCTGCTGTGATTTATTGTGATAACCAAAGTTGCATTAAACTCTTAGATAATCTAGTATTTCATGATGGATCCAAGCACATTGACATCAGGTACCATCATATCAGAGATTGTGTGCAGCAGAGAATCATTTTACTTTCATAGATTCCCACGGAGGATCAGGATGCTGATATCTTGATGAAGGTGCTCACCAGGAGCAAATTCGAATACCATAGAGATAGGATAGGGGTTACAGATAATCCATATCTTGTTGAGAGGGAGTGTTGAAAAAACAACAAGATGATGGAGCTTAGTGAAAAGAAGTCGCCTTCACTAAGTGGGTCCGCAGGCTATTTTTGGCGCAAAGTCTATTTTTAGACTATGTCTATTTTTAGACATATGGATCATGGTCTATGAGTTGCAGGAAGTTATTTGTGGATGATTGGTCATGTTGGTAAAAATATATGGACCTATATTTTTATACATATGGGCAGAGTCTATTTTTAGACTGCTAGTCTAAATATAGAACAGTTGAATATTATTAGCTCTTAATAATATTTGGACCATAAACATTATCTTATCCTCTTGCAGCACTTCAGTTCGAGCTACGAATGTGGCACATGCAACTGCCAGAAGGAAATATGATTTTCCTATGGGTTATTTGAGCTATTGCATGATGGAATTCAGTTAGAACTCAAGTGATTGAATTTGGTGGAGTTGATTGAGGAGTTGACGGAGTTGTGTTCAGTTTGACTTAGTTGAACTAGTCGTATTTAGTCTAACTGACAAATAGACTAGTGATGAGTGGTGTGAATTAATTATTAATTAATTCACTAATTATTAACTCATAAACCAACCAAAGAATACATCAGTTAACTCAGTGCATGGACAGTTTAGTGGAGACAAGTGTTAAAGGTGAGTGAAAGGGCAAGACAACTGTCAGTTGTGACTATAGTTGTGCATGATATTTGAACAATCAGTGGATTCAGATTTCCAATGAGGATTGTGTAGTGCAACACAAGGGAAATACGAATTTGGATCAGCCATTCTCATCTATTCTCATGTAGGATTGCGCAATGGAGGCAGGTAAGCAGCGGAGGAGATTTGACCCTGTGATTGATTCAGATCTGAGCTAGTTTGTGTGTAAGAGGTGGAGATAGTACTGAGTACTTGTGAGGAGTATTGTACTATTTATTGTTACATGTTCTCAATCAATATAATATACAGATATTTGAGGGGTTTTCAGCAGTATGCTTTCCCCAATACATATTGTGTTCATATGTGTGATTGATGTTTCAATGTGTGCATGCGATTGTTTCTTTAATTCTGCAAATTGATGATCAACGTAGAGGAGGTTATGTATTATGCATGAATTCTGAAAATAGTTTATAATCAGGATAATCTCTATGAATAAGTGTTATATTATTCAAAATTTCTATAGAAACAGTGCGAGAAAGCATGGCATGATCACCATATCAAGGCATTCACCTTCAAGGAGAATGATCTAGTATTGCTATACGATAGCAAGTTCGAGAAATTCCCTAGCAAACTCCGAATGTATTGGTTGGGACCCTATGTCATCAAAGAAGTTACTGATGGGGGCGTGGTTTAGCTTGCCAAATTCAATGGAGACCCCTTCCTGGGCAAATAGAATGACAGTCACCTGAAGCTCTACATGGGTGGGCCAGCCACCTGACTAACCATTGGAGGGACAGTCTCACCACTCCAGCTAGTTGAAAGAGAGTGCAGGATGGTAAAGCAGTCTGGGGGAAAGAGGCACAATTTCCAGGATACACGTCTATTTGGCCCATCACTAAGATCGCGATTATGTGATAAGAAGTGCACCGATGCATTTCTAAGAGGAGAGGTGACCATTCCTGTCACTATTCATGACAAGATGTTTGCATTATGGCAAAAGGGAGTGGGCGGCAAGAAATTAAGAGAAGGAGTATGAGCCAGATATGGAACAAGCTACCACCAATTTTACATGAGGACATTAGAACAGGCACGAACCAGTGAATTTGAAAGTCAAATCACTTATAAATCACCAAGGGGCATCCACCGGGCAACCTACACTTCTGGAAATCATATGCTAGTTATCGATATGGAGATTTTCATTATCTCTACACAAGGAGTAAGCTCGAGGGTGGTGATATGGCCGATGGAAAGGCAGGACTCTCCAAGGAACATGGTGTTGATAGCTGCGGGTGTCCTGCAGAGTGTAGCATCAACCGTAGGGGATGTATCGAAAAAGGGGAGACACGAAGCGTAATTGATCCGGATGTCGTCACCCCGCCTGGGGGCACGCCATTGAACTACAACAAAATAGACAAAGGATGAAAAAATGGAGACCACTGGTAGAAATGCAGTTAATATGTCATCTCTGAGGTACCTTGAGGATTGGGATTTTGCGGATAGTATAAAATTCTTGCAAAATTGCAACACAAGCTGCAGTAGATAGTGCGAAGAGCCGATACGAAGGTTAGAAGCAGCTGCAGTGGTACAAGGAGATTTCGTACGCAGCTCCCCTGCTCAAGCTAAAATCCTATGAGGGGATGTTCTGTGTTAATCGAGCATATCAGAATGAGCATTATAGTTCGCAAGAATTTGTAGAAACAATGAAATAAGAGTTGGACGAAGCATTGTAGGAGACAAAAAAGAAGCAGTAGAACGATGAGCATAACTCAAAGGGAGGTGAACCACGAAGCAAAGGTAACACGTCTCGCCGCACCAATGAGTGACTCAGGATGAGTCACAATAATTGTGTTGGAGGACTATTGGGTAGCAAAGGCCCCGCTTAATTGTTTTGGGTCTAATAGCGTAGAAGTTAGGGTAAAAATATTGTAAACCTCCGAAATATACGGAGCGCGAAACAGAAAAAGTCGAGTCAAAGGGTTATCTGCCCAAAAAAATAATATAGAATAATTAGAAGTAGGTCGGTCTAGGGACCATAGGAAGGTATAAATAGAATGTGGCTCTATGGGGAGAAGGTACTTTTTGTAGGATCTTGGATCTGAACTGTAATGAGCTTTCGAAGGAAAGGGTTGAAAGCATTTGTAAGTCCAAATCGAGGGTATTGGGTAGTGGATAGAAGCTCTACAGTTGTGTGCACAGAGGCTTGGAAGAGTCCACAGCTATGTGCGTGGACCCCTACAGCTAAGTGCACAAGGCGGATCTGGATGTATTTGTGATAAAGTGAAAATAAAGATAAGTTGCTTCTGAAATTGTGTGTTAAATATTGCGGATCTGGCTATTGTACGGTTAATGTGACTGTTTGATTTATGTGCATATGCTTATGTTATGAATATATGTGAACTTGTGGTTACTCTAAATACACGAACTGGTTAACTCTGATAATTTTTTTCTTAAAGACCGTAAAAAGTAGATTGAATCTATAAACAATGCATTAATAAGTAGTAAGGGTTATCTTGGGCTCGGATTTGTGCGAAGCTGCGGAATGGTGCGCGAAACCTCCAAACCACATCAAGACTTCTGAAGGGTGTAGAAACCTAGTTCCAGCACCCTCCTTTGCTACCTCGGGTGAGACCACAGTCCGCGCTCCGTGCTCTGCGGGCTATTGCCGAAAGGGCCGGTAGCTGCGGGATTTGTTTGGCTAAGTAATTCTTCCGAACCTGGTTCAGGCCCATACAAGCCAACAAGAGCTCAAGAAGTTATTGAAACTATTTCTAAAGAGCTTGAAGACATGCCAGAAATTGCTTCTGAAATAATCAAATTCCTAAATTCTAAGGAGAGTTATGAGATTGAAGAATTAGGTATAAATGACAGGACAACAACTATACTAGAAGTAAAGAAGATCATTACGAAGAAAAACCTCATTCTTCAATTGGAGGAAAAGTGTAGCAGTGTGAATACCATAGTTCAATGATTTTTCAGTAGGTTAGAACCCTTGAACAACAAGGTTTTTCCCTCTATTCTTGTGATAAATGACAAATTAATGCCTATTGAAGATTATGTTCGAAAGCTTACAGAGGTAGGCACCAATGTAGCTTCTGTTTCAAACATAAGAGGTGCAACAACACCCAGGGTTGTGCTGAATGCACTTAGAGATTCCTTTTTCATTCTAAATGAAATCAGACATATATTTCCAGTAAAACCCACTTTTACTAAATATACAGAGATGAATGAAGTTTATAGAAGGGTAGCTAAGTTACTTGTCCCAGATAAGAAATGCTAGGAAGAATTAACTAATTTACTTGACTAAAAGGGTGACCAAATAACATTCATTATTTTCAGGAACAATCATCACCAGCTCAATAGTTCTTAGTTTTTCCAACAACAATCATCAATAGCTCAGCACCAAAATAGTGACAGATCAACTATCAGTTTATATTCCTAATTTTGTATTTATCTATTTTTGTAAAATAGTTTAAGATGTTTTCTCAGTTCTAAGATTACATAAATAACTCTCTTTCACGAGTTATTAATGGTTGCACCCTTGAAGAATCATTTCTAAACATTAAATGTACTTGACTTTTTTGAATCATTAATACAAAAGAAAAGGATTCTGAATTCTAATTCATATAGTTTCATTTTTACTGTAAGATTTTCTAGTTGTATTTCACAATGTTTTCTTCATATTCTCATGTTTTACAAAGATAATCAAGTAGCAGTAATTATGTTTCAATTTATTCCTATAAGCTTCTAAAGTGATCATCTATGAAGAGAATGAATTATGTAAACTATTTGTTTAATCAATTCCCTCTAAATCATAAAATCATCAGTATATTTTGTAAGCTTAAGCATATTTTGTTAAACCTTCTGAACATAGTTTAAAGGTTTTCTTACTTATGATTATTTGATTTTCAATTTGAAGACTATGATAGTCATATCATCTCTCTATTTCTGCTGACCACCATAAAGCTATATTGCTGTGTGAATTTTAATAGCAGCCCTTTGTTTAAATATTAATACTATTCAAAAGGTTAGGCATCATTGTTTTAAATTTGTTTCATACATTGGTCCTCCAAATTAAAACAAAACCCCCAAAACAAAGACCTTAGATGTCCTGGCATGATAGCTTAACATTATCATCTCAGAGATACAACATCAATCTGGCGCCATTGTCGAGGACTCGAATTTCATTAAGTTTTCCTAGGTCAACGATATTATTCCTATTCCTTTAAGGTGATTAAAGGTATAGATAGTTCAAAATCCTTCACCTTGCAACTCCACTATACTAAACTCACACCTTTTAAGCACACTAGATCCCATTCTAAATCTGACACAGTTAGTTCTCTGTTAGGTCCAAAAGGACTTGTGAGAAAGACCAGATCTAGAAGAAGAAATAAACCATCTTCTTCTACTTTAGCCTTGCAGTGTGAAGATATATTACAATTTGATCCCTATAGTAACATTCCATCGAGTCCAGAGTACACTCACTTATCACCAAGGGTTGTTGAACTCTTGGATAGGGGAGTTGATTTCAAATTTGCTTTCCTTATTTATTCACTTGAATATCATACAGAACCCCCACATCCATTGGGATCACCTAAATATGAGTCTGACCTAGGTGTTCATTTACTTGAATACAAACCTACAGACTTTATATCCCCCACAACTTATTCACTTCATTCCACCTCCGAACAACTAGAGTATTCTACTTCTAAACAGCCTAAAGAGACCTTTTCTATATATTCAAATCCACTCTTTTAAACTAAAGAGGACATTCATTCTCAGGTCCACAAGTTGGTTATTAAAACTCCTTTAAAATCATTCAGAGAGTCTCCACCTTCTTTATCTCCTCCTTCTTCACCCCCACATAGTAATTCACCCCTTCTATCATCATCTTCACAAACATATCATATATCATCTTCTACTATGGCATTCCAACCCATTGTACAAGAAAGATATGCAACCTTAGTTTTACCCCTAGTCCTCTATGCTTTCCCTAATGGATATTTAAAGCACCTTCCTAGATATAATGGAGAAATTGGTCCCTCAGTGGAGGATCATCTTCAAGCATTTCTAGACTTTGTAGATAACTTGAACATAGAACAAGAAAATGTTTACATGACGCTGTTTGTTCAGTCTGTTGAGGGAAATGTGAGGACTTGGTTTAGGAAGTTACCTATGAATTCCATTAGAAATTGGGAAGAATTAACAAATATATTCAAAAATAAATGGGAGGTGAAAAATATGCTCTTTACTTTTTGAGTGAGTTTGAAGAACTTAAAAGAAACTTTGGTGAACCTGTCTCTAATTTTATCAAAAGGTTCAACAAACTTTATCATAAGGTACCCCCTAATTTCAAACCACCTGTAGCAGCATCTAAATCTAGGTTTTCAAAAGATTTTGAAGATGATTTTGATGTGATGTTAAGAGAAATAACTTCAAGGACACTTGAAGACATGAAAAATAATGCTATAGAGGTGGAAGAAAATAGTTCTGCCTCAGCCACTTTAAAATCTAAAGAGGAAAATGCCCAAAGAAAACTTAAATCAATTCAAGAGGCCTCTAATTCCTTTAAGACTAAAACTAAAGATTCTAAAATAGATGAGATAAATTCACTTCTCATAAATATATCTAATAGAATTTACAAGATTGAGAATCAACCTAGAATAGTTCAAAAAACAGTCACTCTACCCCAAAATCAAAATCAAGGTTAATAGAAATGAAATCCACCATTACAAATTCTTCAAAGGTCTAGTAATGATCAATAGGTTCCAACTCCTTTACTGACAGATGATCAATAGCCTGATGATAATACTATGGCTATCACTGAAGATATTAATAATATGGATACCTCTTTTGGTCAGACTACTATTATTCCTCTCTCACAACAAAAGAAGGTTCAATAAGATCAAGACTCCCTAGAGGCTTCCAAATACCATTCCTTCTCTGAATTTCTAATTGTAGAACTAAACAAAAGACATGATCTTATGCCTAGACCTGGTCCTGGAAGACCCCCTAAGGAACCTCCAACAATTAAACCTCGTACCAAGGCTGTTGAAACTCAAACAACTATTATTTGACCATTAAATCAGTCAACTGATACTAATCAAATTGAAAAAATTGTTTTAACTGCATTTAATGTTGAAAAGGAGTTAGAAAGAGTTAAAATCGCATACCACTTTCAAAACTTTCCAAAAACCCTGGATATAAAAATCAAGTCTCCAAATGGATACAAAACACCTCGATTGATGCTAAAAGTGATATCATTAGTCTTCAAGATGAAAAGCCAGTAGTTTTCTTTGCTCCTAGCTCTGATATGGTAGATAAAATAGTACCCCCTTTCTATGTGACTCTTAAAAAAAATGATTCTATGTTATACAATTATATGCTTGATCTGGAGCATCACATAATCTTATGCCAAAAACTATCATGGATCATTTAAATCTCGACATAACTAGATCATATTATGATTTGTACACCTTTGATTCCAAAAGGGTGCCTTGCCTAGGATTGGTTAAGGATTTAGTAGTCACTCTTGCCCAAATCCCAGTGAAAAGTGTAGTATTAGATATAGTTCTCACATATATCCTTCCCAAATTTGGAATGCTCCTTTCAAGGCCTTGTTGTGTCGAATTAGTGGGAACTCTTCAGATGGACATGTCTAATGCCACTATTCTAGTTTATGGGGGAGAGCAACTAAGGTTGTATAGAGATTTGAGATTTGTGCACACTGTTTTGAAAATAGATCAACCAAGGAACCATCCCATTTATGCAATTGATCAAGACTTTGGTTGCTTCCAAATTTCTTCAAACCAAACACATGAAACTCAAGCAAAAATTGAAGATGTAATTGAAAGACCTGTACCAAATCAAATTGATGTCTGGAAGCTATTCTTTGATGGTTCCTGTACAAAGGATGGAGTAGGAGTTGGGGTAGTATTATTCTCACGAGAAAAAGAAAACATTACACAATCATGTAAACTTGATTTTGAAGTTACAAATAATGTAAATGGATATGAGGCTTTCCTTTTAGGACTGCAGTTAGCCAAGAGATTAAAAGTACAAAACCTGAGTGTTTTTACTGACTCAGAGCTCATCATTAAATAAGTTAGAAATAAAAAAAAGAATCTTAGGCTTAGATCTTATTGAAATGAGGTTTGGCATTCAGTTGAAAATTTCTTCAATGCTTTTAGCTTGACTTATATCATAAAGGATCAGAATATTCATGCAGATTCCTTAGCTATTTTTGCTATTTAACTTAACATCCCTAATAAAACTAATGTGCTCTATAAAATACAATTCAAATACAGGCCATTCATCCCAGATAACCTAAAATACTAGCAGATATTTGAAGATGATGAACACTTAAAATCTTTTCTGCAAGTTATAGATGAATTTTTAGTTCTACAAATTGATGAAAATAGAATAGAAACAATTGAGAATTAAAATGAAAATGATAATTCAGATTTCAACTAAAAAATTTATAATCATGATATCATTCAGTTGTATAAGAATTTTATTCCCAAAGCTCTCATTCCTTTAGAGAAATTGTTTGATCAAAGTGATGTCCTTAGAAACCCACAGTCAATATCTCCATGGGATGACATAGAGGAGGTAAAATTTGGAACAAATGATGAAATTAGGAGCCTCAAAATCCGTGCATACTTAGATCCCTAAATTAAAGCTCAATACCTTAAGTTATTTGAAAGATACAAGGATGTTTTTGCATGGACCTATGTTGATCTAAAAACTTATGATACATCACTGATACAGCATAAGATTCCTTTAAAACTAGAAGAAAAACCTTGTCAACAGAAACTTAGGAGGATTAATCCAACACTTCTACCAACTGTAGAAAATGAAATTAAGATAATGCTAGATTCCCAAATTATTCTCCCTATTAGATACTCTAATTGGGTTGCTAATTTAGTTATTGTTAGAAATAATAATGGGGAAATCAGACTTTGTGTGGACTTTAGGAATTTGAAAAAAGCATCATTAAAGGATAATTACCCTTTACCCAAAATGGATTGGTTACTTTAGATGGTTTAAGGAGCACAAAGACTTTCCATGCTTGAAGGTTTTTCAGGGTGCCATCAAATAAATGTTGACCCAACAGATAGAGAGAAGACAACTTTTACTACACCTTCAGGTACATTTATGTACTCTGGAATGCCCTTTCGCTTGTCGAATGATGGAGAAACTTTTCAAAGAGCTATGGACATAGCTTTTGTGGGATAGGTAAATAAATTTGTAGTCATTTATCTTGATGACATAACTGTTTTTTCTAATTCTGATCAGAAACATCTACAACACTTGATGAAGGTTTTTGATAGGTGTAGGAATTTTGGAATATCCCTTAATCATAAAAAGTCTCTTTTTTCTATCAAAGAAGGAAAGCTTCTAGGCCACATAATCTCAAAACAAGGAGCGGTGATTGATCCCAAGTGTGTTTCTGCAATAAAAACATTGTCATTACCTAGAAATGAGAAGGAGATCCAAGATTTTCTAAGCAAGATTAATCTTTTAAGGAGGTTCATCCCAAATTATGCTAAAATTTTGAAAGACGTAACTAGTATGCTCTGAAAGGATCATGAAGTTAAATGGTCTGTCTCTTGTAGGTATTCATTTGACCAAATCAAGAAGGCTATCTCTGAAGCCGCAACATTGGCTAGTCCTGATTATACCAAGCCATTCAATATATTTTCCTTTGCCTATGAAACAACCCTTTCTGCTGTTTTATTACAAAAGAATGAAGATTCCCATGACCAACCTATAGCCTTTTTTAGTAATGTTATGAGAGATTCCGAGCTTAAGTATGACATAATTGAGAAGCAAGCTTATGCCCTTATACAAGCCCTAAAATCATTTAGAATGTATGTCTTACATTCACCTATAACTGCTTATGTTCCTAACAGTGTTCTAAAAATTGTTTTAAGACAACCAGATATAGATGGAAAGAGAGGTAGATGGATCACTCAAATACTGGAGTTTGATCTAACTATCAAAACCAAAAAGCTAGTTAAGGGTCAAGGATTAGCTAAGCTTCTAGCTGAATCCAACTGTAAAGTACTAGGAGTCAACTCTGTTTTGGAAATACAAGGGGAGAATCCATAAGAACCCCCTCAAAGTTCAATGCAAGGGGAGAATCCACAAGAACCTTCTATTCATGCAGAAGGGGAGAATCCATAAGAACTTCCTCACCATCCTAAAGAAAAGAATCCACAAGAACCTTTACCTTCAGATCAGACCATCTCTCTACACATTGATGACAAATTTCTTTCTTCAAATTGGTATCAAGATATTGTAAATTTCTGGACCCATTTTGAATGTCTAGCATCATTTTCCAAAAGTCAATGTAAAGCTCTCAAATTGAAAGCAGTCAAATATTGTGTCATAAACGCAAATATATATTGGAAGGACCCACTAAATATCTTGTTATTATGTTTAACAGAATCAGAAACTCAAGGAATCATTGATCAGTTTCATACAGGATTTTGTGGAGGACATTATGGGTGGAGAGAAACAATAGATATTAAGGGTAGGATTTTATTGGCCCACATTGTTCTTACAAGTAGGATAAAAGGTCAGAGGTTGTGTCCCTTGTTGGATGTTTGTTGGTAAGCAAAAACTAGCAACTCTTCCACTAATCCCAACAATAGTCTTAGCACCTTTTCTCCAATGGGGACTAGATTTTATTGGAGAAATTCATCCCACTTCAAGCAATCAACATAGATGGATTCTCACTGAAATAGACTACTTTACCAAATTTGTGGAAGCAATTCCAGTAAGAAATGCTACTGATTCAGTAGTAATCAAATTCATTGAAGAAAATATTTTGTCTAGATTTGGTTTCCCAACCCAGATTGTTACTCATAATGCCACAACATTTTCCAGTGTTAAAATTATTGAGTTTTGCTAGAATATCAGATTTTGTTACATCATTCAACCCCATATTATCCTCAAGGTAATGGTCTTGCAGAATCATCAAATAAAAGTCTAATAAAGGTAATAAAAAAGACTTTAGCAGATCATAAAAAGAGTTGGGACTCTCATCTAATTTATGCAATATGGGAAAACATAATTACTCCAAAGAGATCTACTAGAAAATCTTCTTTTCAGTTAGTCTATGGGAAATATGAAATCTTCCCTACCGAATTGGCCTTCCCTGTTTTAAAATTCCTGTAGGATTCAACTGATGAACCTGATGATTTTTCAAGGATAATAAATTAGACTATTGAATTAAATGAAAAAGGAGATGAAGTTCAATACAAATTGAAAAAATATTAGAATAAAATGAAGAGCCTGTTTGACAGAAGAGCAAGGGAAAGGGACTTCAAGGAGGGTGATCTAGTTCTATGATGGGATTCTAGAAGAGAAGATAAGGGAAAACATGACAAGTTTGATAACTTGTGGTTTCGACCTTTAGCTATTGCTGAAGTTAAGGGAAAAAATACTTTTGTGCTACAAAATCTTGAGGGGATGTATTCCACTTATCCTGTTAATGGAAGGTTTCTCAAACATTATATTCAGTACTGAGAAGTTGAGGTAGATTTCATTACTACCATTATAAAAATTCTGGTTTATTTTACTTTTGAAACTGTCAATGTGAGTTTTCATAGTAAAGACTCTATAGCATGAGGACAAGGTACATGGATGTGTAGGTTCTTTACATTCTACAAGAGAAAGTAGTCCCCGGTTGGAGCCGATGTTGTAGAATTTTTTGGTTTTGGTAACTTAGTATCAATTAGTAAAAAAAATTAAAAATATATTTTAGAAAATGTTAAGTTAGGATATGGACAAAAAGAATATTAAATAAAAAATGTTAGGAATATTTAATGAATAATTCCATATCAAATAAAATGTTAGAATAGATGCCCTAAAAAATGAAGGAAAAAATAAAATGTTAGGTTAGAAAGAAAAGAAAAAATAATAAACTCTGAAAGTGTTGGAAATCAAAATGCCACTACTCTTAGTCCAGTTTAGTTTTGCAAATAAAAGTTGCAAGCAGATTGTTTAAATGCGACACAGTGTAAACAATCCAATTGTACAGTTTAATCATAATTGGATTTTATTTAAATTATTTGTCAATAGGTAGCAAATAAAATTGTCTCAACAGTTTAATATGAGCCAGTGGAGGAAATAAGGGATAGAAGTACATTAGTCATTAAAAGGAAATATTGAGTTGCTAGTCTAAATGCACTCGAAGAAATAAATGAAAATGTCAGGGGAGTAAAGAGTAGGTAGAAATATGAGATATAATTGGAGCATGAAAGGATTTTATCCTAAGTTGTAACATTGGAAATGTGTGCATATGGTGATGGGTTTTAATTAACCTTAAATTCTAAGCACCAATGTTATTTTGTAAATATACTAGGTTCATTCATCCATTTATCCTCCGATAACCCACAATTGTCACATCCGCCATAAATATTGACCTCACCATCACTTTCTACCTCATGTTGTTAAATCCCTTTCATCTTACCTTACATCCTGCACTCTCTCCCAAGACTGATGGCCCACATCGCTCCTCGGCCCTGATTTTCCGTTCAAACTTTATCGGTCGGGCGGGGTTGGGGGGGGGGGGGGGGGTCCTTCCAAAGTGGGGAAGTTTTGGAAACCACCCTCTTAAACTAATTTTCCCTCATTCCAGTCTTTTGGGACTTAAAATCATAAAACAACTTACCACCTGAAGTTGCTCCCAAATGCGGTTTACATTTGACCATTTACCACTGCTCCAACATCACTATCCATGTTCTCTCCATGTTGCTTCCTCCATCCAATCAACTTCCGCCTATCCGTTATTCATTTAATTCACAAAAACCATGAATATATGCCCCATAGACCCATTTATTAGTCCCGTTGGATAATTAATGAGGATTTATCCATTCATTAAACATGCCCACTCCATTTTTGTTCATTATAAGCCATATTCCTTCATGAAAAGTGTTACATAATATAATTATGAAACTCAATTCATCACTGGAGAATTTGTGTTTACAGCCTAAACGATAGACTCATCATTCAACCAAATTCATCATTCTATTTAGAACGAAGCCGACATCCAGGTCCACCTATCTACTTTTAGTTATACTTTTTTTATTATTATTACTGTGTTTCAAACTGATTTCTTCCATTTCTATCAATTGCAAATTGTAATTCCGTTAACAAGATGCCTCCTAAGAGAAAAGAAATTGTAGAAATAACAAATCCTCTTATTCATCCGCAAGTTGTCTTCCATCATACTCCCTTAATTGGCAGAGATTGTAAAATCATTGAGTCTTCCTCTCAATTTGATTTATATGAAATTTACTACTGGATGGAGGATTAATTAATTGATCAGATAGATGAAATAGGACTTTGGGACTCCCACCTTCCCCACTACATTTTCCCTTAGATACACAGAGCACCTAAATTTGTCATGAAATGCCATGAATCTTATGATCCCACTCAAAGAGAAATAATTTCACCCATAGGAGAAATCTTCTATTTCATCAATGATGAGTCCATTGAAAGGATGTTGCAAGCCCCAACTATTGCACCAACCCATCCTTTTTCTCATGAAAGCTGAATACAAGCTTATCAAAAGTTGGATTTTACTAGAACATCCTAGACTCTTGAACTATTCCTAGCTATAGATAGTCCTCTGCCTAAAAGAAACCCTCCCTATGATTCATCCATGTTCCCTGATAGAACCAATCAAATCACCACTATTTTGTCCTATCTGCTTGGTTACAATTCTGATCAATATGTTAATGAATCCATCTTAGGTTTCTTGTCAATATTTTATGCTGATTCCAATCCCAATGTTCTCAATAACTTTAAGCAATTCCTAGCTGAAACCATACATGAACAATTTGTATAGTTTAACTCTTAAGAAGTATTCAAGTATGCTTCAGTACTTGTATACCTTTTTATATATTTTCAGGGAGACAAGTTTCCATTCACCTTACATAAGCTAGATGAGGAAGGCAACCAGCAATCAGTGATCTTTTGGAATTCAATGGGAATGAAGGAGAAGGAAGAATTTACATATAAATAGTTCATAGAATTGTTTATTCATCTAGCTATTGGTCTTATGAGTAGCACTTCAGTACCAAGAATCAGTGATGAAATTGTGAAAGTGTTGTAGCTAGTTGACCAAGCCACAATAGGAGATTAGTATCTTTACCAAAACTATACAGAAATCATGGTTTATGGTTGTAAGCTTGTATTGGCTTGAGGGGGCCTGACCTAGGTTTGGAGTTAATTATCCAAACAAATTCGGACACTACTGGCCCTTTCGGCATCAACCCATGGAGCGCGGACTGAAGTCTCACCTGAAGCAGTATGGGGGGATGCTGGAAACAAGTTTCCGCACCCACAAGATGTCTGAGGGGTTGATTTAGTCCAACTGTGCCTACCTTCACCTAAGTTGCTTCGCACATTGTCTTGACTTGCGAGACCTTTGCAATCTATTAGGATCTATCCTTCGTGTATCCCTAACCAAGGGCTGAGGTGATTTCTTGCTACTATGGCAGCAATTTGTGCTATTTCTCCAAGTTACACCACGCATCTTACTTATCCTCTTATATATGTTAGTCAACTTCGTGTAACCAGATAATTTAACTTACATTCACTTAATCAACACAATCATATAATTTTGTGAATCATATAAACACAGAAATATAACTTATACCCAAAACATTCAATGCAAAAAAAAAAAAAATACAGAAGACTGGTATAAAACTTCTCTTTATTAATGCCTCAATAGTTTCAGACTTGACTTGCCCTATGCACTCAACTACAGGGGTCCGCACACTCAGTTGCAGACTTCTAGGCCTCTGCGCACTCAATTGTAGAGCCTTCTCCTACTCTACAACCCAAAGACTCGACTCTACACTTAGATGATATCCTTCTATTCCCTCATCATTCCTTGACTTCTATTTTTTTCACTACTTTACAACTTAGAGCCTCACTCTATTTATACAATCCCATGGTCTGTGGACCATGGGTAGATCTCTAAAGCTTACATTACATTACAAAATTGAAGGTAGACAACCCTATGACTCATTTACAACTTTGCACTCCACGCCCACAAAATGTGGAGTCTTTATATCGGATTTACAATTTTTAGCCAAAATCTGGGCTTTCAGCCCCAAAACGTCCCTTGGGGGATCCCATGCCCAATAGGTCCCCAACAAAAACATCGTGATTCGCCCTCCATTCACTTTGTCGGTGCAGAGATCTTAGCATGGAGACCTCCCAACTCTGCCTAGACAACTGCAAGATCACCAAAGCATTGAGCCGCTGCTTGTTGCACTTCTTGGACACATTGTTTAGAAACTGTTGTAGCTGAACTACTGCCCTACACCTATTCCTACGTTCCCTATAGCTACACTGGCTTGGCTTCAATCGAGGTTGTAATGATGAACGTATCATCAATCCATGGTTGTACACACGCCTTCAAGACAACTTCCTTATGTCACACAACGTCTACCTACTCCTTGAGCACTTTTGCATGTTGCATTCACATGAGCCTTTGTGTAAGGGCCATTGTCTGCGCGATCCCCTTTGTTTCGTCGTACTATTGCTGCATCTCATGTGCCTCTGTTTCTAAGTGGTGTATGTTCAGGTCCTCCTGTAGAGTGGTGAGGACCTCTAATGACTCTTCAAATAGTTTGGTGCAATCCTTCACTGCATTGCTAATCTCTACTATTCCTATAGTAATGGCACTGGCACGCTGTTCCTTCACCTCAAGTGGAGTTGAAGGCTGCGCCTTCAATTGCAACTCATCTATCTGAAGGTTCAAGTCTAGCTAAACCTTAGCCATTTCTTCTTTTGCCTCATGCACCCCTGCTGCTAGTCTCTGGATGCGCGCCTCCGCTGGTTCGTCTACTAGGATTTCCAACTCAGGGACCATCTCGCAGGCTTCCTCAACCACCTGCACTAGCTGTCTATTCTGTGTCATGACCTCGTCAAGCTACAAGCTCAATTGTTCAATATTAATCCATTGCTCACTCATCACTTGGAGCATGCAGCCCTCCATGGCCTGTAGTTCTACAGTCACTCCATCCTATAGAACATAGAGCATCTATCGATGGAGCATAGCCATGTTTTTCTCTACTCCCTTCGGTGCACTGACCATAGGCCTGTCAGCCTCATTTTCTATAACTAATGTGCCCTCTGGCAGCACTATAGCGTTGGTCATGTAGGTGCGCAACATTTTCTCAGCCACGGTCGTGCCTACTGCGAAGTTGGTTGATAGAGTACCAGCTTCAGGAGTGCGCACTTGCAACTCTTGTATCTGTGTTCGAAGGCCCCCCAATACCATCTAGTTTTCCTCCAAAAACTGCTGGAGGGCCTCTGCGATGATGTCTTGCACCGTCTCCCCTATGTCACGAAGATCCCCTCAATGAGGGTGATCGGGTAGAAAGAAATCTTGGAGGCTTTCGACTTCTTTTGTGGCCCCACCTGCTCTCTTAGGCACTGTCGCTTCAGCTGTGTGGATGTTGTTTATGGGTGTGTGCCACCTTCCTCTATTTTTGTCTCCTGTTTAGCTGAAGGCAGCTTCTGGGCCTTTTGCTCCTTCTCTACTACCTTTTATTGTTCTTCTGCTACCTTTGCAGCATCTCGCACCTCCTGGGCCTTTGTTGCTACTGCTTTGTTCCTCTGCTAAGTGTGCCATCCATAGTTTTTCCTCCTCCTTCTTCCTCTGTGCAGCGGACTTCTCTAATTCCACCGTAGAGTCGGCTGGAGTGTGCCACTCTGACGGCCACAATTCAAGCATAGAAAATATCACATCGACCATGGCCATGTAAGGGAGATTGTTCCATTTCTTCGTGGGGTCATTGCATGCCTTGATATACGCTTGATGGAAGTTCGCTTTGAACTCCACAAAGCTTTGTAGACTATTATAGATAGTGGGTGATAACCGCGGCTTGTAGTTAATCCCCATTTTGATGTTCATCTCCATGAACACCCAGAATATTTTGTTGTCTCTGATCCTTTGTGCATCTTTAGTTGCCCATAGCAAAGCGTACGTCATTGCCTTTGGAAGACCCTGTCCAATTATGGGGAACTAGCTATCCTCAGGTAATTCCCAAGCCACCAGCACTATGGATAGTAGAAGCCATGCACAGTGGAAAGTCTTCCCTTATTCCTATGCCTCATGACAATTTTCCAGGAATTCTTGGCACAACTAATCTACCCAGTAAAATTGGACCCCTTTTGTGCACTGTGTGGTAAGTGCAACCACCGATGTGGGCACCTCATTTGCGCAACACTTCTGCATGAATTTCCCAGCCAATATCTATGTCATGAAATTGACTGCAGCGTTATTGATACTAGAGATCGCGTACCCCTTCTTTTTCTTCTCCAGTTTGAACTTTTTCTTCATGGCCTCTACGATGGCCAAATCATCACTTTTACCCTCAGATATGTTCGCTAGGTTTTCTCCTTTGCAAGCGAGCTGGGTCATTCTATGAATTAGGTGGCCTGTGATGGGGATGGGCTCCTCTAGCCACAAACACCCATCATGCACCAGGAAGAGTAGCTACCTGATGACGAAGAGAGTCACTGGGGCGCGATGGTAATGTGGCACCCAGAGTAGGTTTAGCAATCCTACTTTCTCTACTCCTCACAACCATCCAACTCTATGAATACCACCACTATATTTTTCTTCAGCCGCATTAGCTATGTAGTTGCCAAATGTGGGAATTTCTCATGGTCTACAAGATCCCAATCTTCAAATTTTAGAACCAGCACCTGTCCCAAGTGTGCTCCATCAAAAATGATATCATTGGGTAGCAGTAGAGTCTATAGAGAGCTCTTGCTCTCATCTAGGTCCTTGGGAACCCCTACTTTCCCTTTCCACGGAGGAACATACATGGGTAACATCGTAAGAGGGTCCACACCCTAGGTTTCTTCCACCATTTCTTCGTCCTCCTCCTCTTCCACCAGGATTTTCTCAAGGTCTTTCTCCTCCTCACTGGCTTCCAAATTTATTGTCTTCCCCTTTTCTTCCATGGTAAACTTAGTTCTCAGCGGGTTTCTAGGCGACACGTGCACCCGAACCATGGGCTTATTGTCTTTCTTGGGTCTCAGTGTGAACAGCAATTTAAGGATTTATGCCATTATCCCGGCACTTTCTGGGGCATCTCCTATCGTCATGGCCTGGGCAGCCTCTTCAGCAGTCATCTCTCCGATACCAATTGCTTCTTCAGTTGCTCTGATATTGCTGTTCCACAAATCTCGCAACGGCTTAGGTAAGTGCTCAAACAATGCCTTCGACCTCAAAAGATCAAACAGATCGAAGTTCATGAATCTCTAGGTGTGTAATAGCTCAATTCTAAAATGGCCAAGTGTTGTTTGTTGGGCATCCCTTTGCAATTTATAGTGACTTTTGAATTCAAATTCGACCATTCCCCTCAAATTTGGTCCATTAATGCTCCCTTGATGGTAAAGTTTCCCAAATCTATCCCATAAAGTTTGCCTTAAACGCCTATCGCCCACTCCATTTGGTCTCAAACCAAGCATCACATCATGAATAGTGACTATAACGGTCACTTTCCAGCCAACCCACGCGGCAGCGTAGCTACCCTTGCGCTATCATGCACCCTGTGACACCTCATTATTGCACGAAATCCTAAAATCGTGTAGCTCTCGAGCAGAGTAGTTTATAGTTCCACGCCTCCTTTCCACTGCCTAGAGTGCTAAGACTGTGCTTCTTGTGGTTAGTCAGATAGTTGGGCCACCTGTATATGGCTTCCATCGACTACCATTTGTTTCTCCTGTGAATAGTTCGCCATTTAACTTCACCAACTACACCGCACCACCATCTGTGAGCTCCTTAATAGCATATGGTCAAATCCAATGCATCAAAATAATAAACTCTCGGTGGTAGTCCTCAAGTCTGTCAATGTAATTGAGTTCATCATGCTCTATCACCATAGTCTTTTTATCAAGAAAGTCCTTCTTTATTCCTTCCTCAAGCTTCTTGAATTTTTCTTCCTCCATGGAGCTCTTCTTCCTCAACCGAACTATTTTATTCATGAATTCTTAGAGCCTAATATCACCTTGCTGGATCTCTTCATCGAGTCCCAATCGTTCTCCTTCAAGCTCTTATAACCGTGCGACCCTTTCTTCTAGGGCTCTATGTTCCATTACCCTTGTGAGCCCCACTATGCATGGACTAGACATGATAGACTCATAGGCATTATGGCTTCTACTCCATCAACCAACAGAAAAAGCATCTGTCTGTGTACATGCAGGTCCCAACCACTTTGCTACACATCGCATACCTTGTTCAACGCATTGCACACCTTGTCAAATGCTTCTACGTGGATAACCTTTTGCACGATTGTTCTTCCCACATATTGTTTGTCCAACCTTAAGATCAAATTGCACATCTATCCCCCCAACACACACTTATTGACCATACCTTTCAGCATGAAGTTCATGTGCATCTACGCAGGTTGTTTTCCATATGCCTGCATCCACCCGGCGAGACTTGCACATGGATGATTTTGTCCATTGTATTTGTCTGTCAACTGCACCTTAGGCTTCCCAATTCGTGTGTGCATCATACTTCTACATTTGCACCAGTAATCAAAGCTTTCTTTGTGTGTACCCCACCACCTTGCAGGTGTAGAGCGCATTACCCAATTCAAGGCCTAGAAACGTTGCTTTTCTCACACTTCCCTTTCAAATTTATCCAAGAAAGAATCTACCTCACTTAACCCATCATAGGTAGGCAGGTCTCACACTTTTGTCGATAGACAACAGAGTGATCTTGTCATCATATTGCAATTCAACATGGTTACTTTGTGTAACCAATTCTTCCAGCGCATTATCTCCTCATCAGAATCTAACTCATAGGAGCTTTGGCGCTACCATGAAATTTGCCCATCCACAATAGGATTTACCCAGTCTTGCTCTCCTGCGATTATCTTGTATATGCAGTCCAAATCATAGTCATACACTGGCTCTGTGTAGCGCGATCCTTTAGCAAGGTCCATGGGTATAACGACACGTAGAGACTTCTTCTCAAAAATCATCTTGCGCTTCTTCAGATTAATCACCCTATTCATGTCAGTGTAGGTTTCAACCCCATATAGAAATTACCTGCATATGAATTCTAAAACACATAAAATAAGCAATGTGAGAGCATAACACATAAAACACATATACACAAAGATTTTCACCTAGATCCCAAAACTGAGACTACCAGCTTGATTTTTCATTATGTTCCTTTCAATGTTACAATGCATATTTATACATGCCGGAGCATCCAATACCATGGTCCGAAAAACCATCACATCCAAAACCATGGACCGAAAGCCATCACATCTAAAAACATGTGCAACAATCATGCAAAAAACCATAGGTGGGTCTGCCCAACCTAACATATGTTCCAAAACCAAAATATTGGGGGGCACTTCCCTGGACCCCATAGAGTGGGGTCACATGTACCCCTCAAATCCCTTGTGATTCCCCCTGCTACACAATCAACGCAATGAAGGGGGGGCTATGCCCCCTTCTAACCCCCCAGTTAACTACATGGGCTAGTCGTGAAAAGAATATAACACAACCCAACATTCTCCCACTTGTTGCTTTCATTCCACAGTGGGCCACAAGAGAGCTTAGCCATTTATCCAGCCCTACAATGCCCATTGTTTCTCTACAGCAAGAGAACTTCTCAGAGCTCATAGATTTTGTCAATGCATCTGCAGTATTATTCAAAGTGTCCACCTTTACCAACAACACCTTTTTTCTTCTATCATATCCCTCAAAAAGTTATACCAAACATCAATGTGCTTTGTCTTTGAATGATATGTGTGATGCAGGAAAGTGTTCCCTTTGCGGACAGAGGCAACCCCTCTAGCCCTAGAGTGGGTCTAGTCACAAACAAGGACAGATCAACAGTATAAACAGTCAAAGTTGGAGGCCTATATCAATCGGTGGTCGATGAAGTTCTGTTGCATTGCTCCAACTTTCGTTTCCTTCTCCTCAACGAGTGATCAACCTGAAACAATGCAAAGGAAATACAACAAAGCACATAATCGGAAAACAACAATGATCTATTTACTCACAAAGTCAAGAAGTCATGAGCTATCAAGTAAACTACATACAAGACATAGGAAAACATCATTGACTGCATTAATAATGAAATAAGAGCAAGCTTACAACCAAAGTCTTGATGTCACAATCCTTTTCAGAGGGATCCAACCAGCATGTTCTTCAAGCATTCACTCTTTGAAGATGGATCTCCCAACATACAAAGTCTCTTGCTCTTACTCACAAGTTTTAGATCAAATCAAAGGCACTTCACAACCTTCCACAAGCTATCAACACTCTCATACTTGTTCACACACACACCAGCTATCTATCAAAAGCACTAACAACAGTACTCAATCCAAGAATTTACCAAATAGCTGACCATAACAAAGGTAAGTGTTTAAATAGGAGAAGGAGTCTCCATGAAAGGTGGAAGAGAGAGCTTATCCCCAAGGAAGGTAGCACAATTGACGAAACTACCATACCAAGGAAGGAAGGGTGACATAAGCTATGCCAACAACCAGGTCTGGAGTTATCTAGAAGGCTGACTGTTGGAACAAATTCACCCAATTTGGATCATCGTGGATACATAACTAAGCCTTAGTGCTGACATCGCTAGTGAGCAATGTGGCCAGTCAGATCATCATCAAATATAATAAGTAACCTCACGCTGGAACATGAAATCGGACCATCATGGGAATCATATGTACTTCTGCACTGGCAATGCGACTGGACTGTTTATGAGCACCCTTCAGCGTGTATATTAAGTCCATAGTTGTGATGAGGTAGATAACATAGGAAAAGTGGGTCAATTGGCGGCATAAGAGAGCATTCGTTCAACATGAGCATGTTTGATTTGGACACATGACATAGTAGAAGGACTAGGAGTGAAGGCAGTGACAAATTACTATGTAAAAGATACCCCCTAAAGTATGAAGCCCAAGAGAGTGGGAGGGATGAAATGCTTTACAAAACTGACTAAGCTAGAACACCATCTGGAAGAACCTGCAGGTGCAAATACAATTGATATCTCTGATATTGAAATACATGTAGTCTAGGCATGGACGTAGCCATCCAAAAGACATATGAACTAGGTCTGTGGTATGGACATAGCCATCTAGCTAATAAGACCATGATAATGATAAAGGTGTGGTCACAGCCATCCATGAAGACTCTGGTATGGTCGCAACCATCCATCAATGACACTTGTAATCACGAACCAATCCACGCAGCCTGAACATGTGTGATCTGAGTTCGGGGTCTTGAACCCAACTGATCATAGTACAAATTCCAACATGCGAATAGAGGTGCTGAAGTCGATCATGAGAGAAAATCACTTGATTACTGGTCGATGATGCAAACCATTAACAAGCACGAGAGAAACCACCAATAATGTCAATGGTTCTCAAGGTACTATCCAGTACAATCCATGAAGTGTGAAGAATGAGCTGAAGTCAAACACTCGTGGAATCACCCAATCGACGACCAATGATGTAAGTCAACCATCAGGCACGAAGAACTTGCCATTGAGGCATGCAAGCTCCAAGGTACCAAAAGGGATCTCTAGATCAATCTCTTGGATAATGAGTTAATGTCAACAAGAGACGATATATCGCAGGAGGGCCATAATGCTTACCCCCTCAACGACATGAGACAAGGAACAAGCGGTAGATGGTGAAAAAAGATATCAGATGAGGAGGCGAGGGTGCAAACTACAGAAGGATTATACTCTTGAACATGTCGGCGACATGACTCCAGAGGGTGGTAGCATTTAGGTACCAAGGGATCAGAGGCTTAATGGAGACAACATAGATCAGATGGAATGAGGCTAAATGACAACCCAAACCCGCAGAAGGCCAAATGACGATGTATGGATATCCCAACCCGACAAGAAGCAGAAGTGTCGATGTTCAAGAGTGAATAGCTACCATAAACAATCAATGATGATTTCCAAATTTTCCCGCACCATTGCTGGCGAGTACCCAAATTATTTTTGAAAACAAGCTTGAAGGGGATAGCATATGCTTGTAATATAAATTCAACCTTCAGTTGAATCCAACCTAGTAATAGTTTAACGAGCCCTAGGGAGGAGAAGCTCGAGTCTCATCATGGTGATGAGTCCAATGTTGTCAGGGTTTAACAAGTTTGACATAGGTACAAATCGGAGTCTTTTTCATGTTTAGAGAGTTTGAAAAAGACACGAAAAAGAAAAATCTAGGGGGGGTCCTTTTTCGTAAAGTTGTGTCTCCCGAGCCCGAAAAAGTATAAAATGATACTCGAAAGAACTGCTTGACCATTACAATCAAGGAGTAATTTTCTTGATTAGTGATCTCGACCTGAAAAAGTAGGAAAGTGATTGAAACCACGCCATTTCGCAACCAATAACAAGCTTGAAACGACAAAAGCTCAGCAATCTTTTCTTGTTTACACGGTCGGAAAAGAGCTTAAAGCAGACCGCCTCTCATTTTGTTTAACAAGTCGAAAGGAACAACTCAACTATCCTTTCATATTTTTATTTGGAAAAGAGCATTAAAGATGACTCTATGTACCAAGTGCACATGTGACTCCACGACCTGTAGTTCTGCACAAGACACATCAAACATAAAACCTCTTTGACATAAATAATTAATATATGTGGAAAACATAATTAGAAATCAAAACTCCAATTAACCATACAATAAAAATGGTAAACACCAACATTCTAAAGTGAAATTAAAAAAAATTACTATAAACTAGGGGTAATCCATTTTATTTTGACCATTTGCACTATTCAGTTTACCATTGGAGCATTTGGAGCACCAACTAGAGTGATTTTCTCAAGCCAATTCCGGCATCATTCATCGACAGTTTGCCATGAAACTTCTACCAAGTAAGTAGAACTCCTCCTCCGCTTCATTTCAATAGTTTTTTCATGCATTTGAGCATTAGGCATGTAAGTTTAGGTAGATTTTTTGAGTTGGAGTCTGCCGCTCGATCATCGAGGGTATGCCCGTCGGGTCTGCGATGACCGAGTAAAATTTACATGTAACGCTTTCCAATCATCGCGAGAATATGATGTATTCTCGCGATGACCATGAAAAAATGATATACCAACTTTGTACCATCGCGATTGTTTTAAAAACAATCGTGATGGCGATGCAAAACTCATTTTTTATGTAAATTATGGATTGAAGCTTACAAGCAAAGTTCTAATTCATTTATTCTTGTCATGTAGGGCATCATGTCATTTGTCTCGAAGGAATGAACTCATGATTTTAATGATGAGGTAGCTTTTTCTGATGCTAGGTGCTGAAATGCTTTACGCGCATGCAGATTGCTAAAATTCTTCCTAAGTCAGCACCTTCAGTCCCAACCCAATTTACTAGAGCTGATAATCCATGAATGGAACCTAGTAGATGGAAAATTCATAATCTGTGGCAGAGACATTGAGTTTGATGCAACAGACATTTATTTTTTGACTGGATTGTCCTGTCATGGTGAGAGGCCAATCTTAGAGGGCCAACGTCTTGGGGGTAAATCACTAGAGATGTTGATGGCACGAGTGTGCCCCCGGCCACACAAAACAAAGAGCGGAAAGGTGGAAATCCCGACGGTGGAATACATGGTTCTTCGTACAGTTCTCTTTATGGTAACCAGGTTAGCGGGATCCCAAGCCCAACACGAGGCATCAAAGACCCAACTCTGGTTGGCTCTCGAATGCCTTAATTCGACCATGTTCAACTGGGTGGAAACAGTGATGGCTAATATGAAGAGACAACATAGCAACTGTTGTCGAGGAGAGACGAAATAGTTTGGCTATGGATCCATCTTGATCCCACTCATGCTGGAGTGGGTGCTGGCACCGCAGTTGTAAGATATGGTATTTGATGTCCCCAGACCGCGAGACCCCAGGATCACACAGTGGGCCCACGTTATTCAAGGAGGAGGTGGCGGATGCCCAATGTCATGGAGAGTAATGTTCCGTGAGTGGTTGGAGTGCCAGACAATCTTTGTTGAGGACTGGCCATATGTTGGGATGGACTTTCGTGGAGATCCCAACATGCAGCTACCCCCTGGCGAGCAGTGGGATGGTGGTGGTAAAGCACTTGATCACGCTATTTCTGTATTTTATCTTTTATGATGTTTTTTGGATTTTTTCATGCATACGTCCTAATGAGGTACTCTATGATATTTGTAGATGTGGGACTAGTGAGACCTGTAGGACTGGCTCCAGAGGTGTGGAGGGACCCAGAGGGTATCAAAGAGCTAGCCTTGGCTCCTCTAGCTGGCGATTCGATAGAGACAGTGGCCCAAAATATTGAGGGTCTGACGGCGGGGATCCCTCATTACATGGGGATCGAGGAGGTCCCCATAGAGTTCTAGATTCACACATTAGGGGTGATTCCTAGGGTGCACTGATTGTTGAGACGGGTTGCACGAGTGGTGGTGTGCTATAGGGAGCATAACCCACCACAGTAGACACCTAGGCTTTATTTTGTATTGATTTTTTGAGAGACATGTGTCTCAGATGTATGGAGAACACAAACTCTATTTGGACATATACATTTATTTTTTGAGCGCCTCGGTGCACCATACGAGATCTCTCTCTCTCTCTCTCTCTCTCTCTCTCTCTCTCTATAGATATATGATATATTATATATATATATATATATATATAATATATATATATTATATATATATTATATATTTTATATATATACATATTCCTATGGTTCATTATTGTGTTTCTAAATGCTTTTATATGCTGTTTTGATTACATGTTACCGCAAATGTTTGTCTAATACATTAGTTAACATGTTTAATTGTCATGGAATGTGTTGATATGTGATAAAATCAAAATTCCTTTCTAACAATTTAACACGTAAATACAACCTTAAAATCCGATGATCTCTGATGGAATAATGCCCATTAAGCTGGTGGACAACAAGCTGAGAGTCCAGATTCACAACCAATACACGAATGTCGAGGTTAATAGCCTCGGTTAGTAATTCAATAACAACACTATATTCAACGAAATTGTTTGTGGTACAACCCAAAGAAACACATTGAAGGTCTACTAACTCACCATGAGGATCGTAGATCACCCATGCCGTAGAAGACAGGTTACGCATACTACAACAGGCACCACTAGCGAAACCAACGTAAGGTGTACCAGAAATCTGCATACGAAGCAAAAAGACACAATAAGCAGCAATTATGCCTACACACCAAGCCAAAACATGAAAACAAACACACAAACAACACACCTGCTAAGAACACATGTATGTACAAATTAGAGTGCATGGGGTTCATGCGTAATATTTTTTCAGATAAAGCCCATTTCGGGGCTTATCCTGTTGCACCGCTGTGTGATCGTCTTCAGATAGTGTAGGCATCGCCTCAGCCCATTTTGTGAAATAATCAACGACAACGATGATATACCCATGGTTCCCAGTCGAGTGAGGGTTACAGGTCATATAATCAATGCCCCATTTGGCAAAAGGGCCGACGGTAACAACAAGGTGCAATGGGAAACAAGAAGCAAATCGCTCAAGACAAGCAAGTATTTCCCGATGGGTAGGGAGAAATGAGGAACGATGGTGATGATTAGGACAAGGGGTTTTCTCGAGAGACATAGTCTCAATGATCGCTTCATCAAAAGGAGAAATTTCCTGTAATGGGTTTGAAGAAGCGTTATCTCCAAGCTAAGGGGGCTGCATATACAAGTCGAGAGCTCTGCTCGAAGGAGAAGATTCAGAAGATGGAGCCAATGTAGAAACAATTTCGATGTAGTTGAGCTTGGCAGGACTCAACGGAATCTCATCGCCCCAGGATTCTACCTGATTAGCAGGAGGAAGAACCCATGGATCAGAGCGAACAGGAATCATATTAATGGGGGCGACATTGGGAGGTGGGAGTGAAACAACACACATAAGGGCAGGATCTTTAAAGAGTCCAACACCCACACTCTCAAAAGGAACTGAGGTATGCTCCATAAAAGGCACGTTGCCATCGGAGGAAGAGGCAAAGAAGGAGAGTTGGTCTACCATGACAATCTTCCCCTGATGAGGGAAAGGAATGACACGGAATAGGGATGAAGCCATGGCTCACATGGAATATGTCCAACTTTGTCCTAAAAGGAGGTTGTAAGTTAAATTTGCATCGACAACTTCGACCTCCACTTCAACCGTCTTTCCTTCCAATGTAATGGGCAAGCGTTGGAGTATACCATAAGGATGAGACTCTCTCCCATCAAAGGCTTTTAAGGTCGTAGGAGACTGGCTCAAAGTCAGAGAACCAATAGCCTTCCAACAAGAAATATACATGATGCAAGTAGAAGTGCCTTCATCAATGATGGTACGATGAATCATTTTAGAATTGATGATGACCTGAATAATGAAGGCAATTTGGTGAGGCAACCTCGGTATATGACTGTCCAGGTCAAAAGTAATCAAATCTAAGTAGGCCGAGTCAATGCCACCAATGGTCGATAGCAAGGAGTTCCTCTGAGAGGGGTAGCTCTAGAGAACTTCTAATGCAAACATAGCTGATGGAGCCTAGGCTAAGTCCTCAATGATGCTATAGTGCTAAGTAGCACGAGCATTGGGGTTGTATGAATATTTCCGGAGTACGCCTTTAGGAGGAGGTCAGATGACCGTTTCAGTGCTAGGTCGCTCGATATGAAGGGGACCAGAACTAGATGGAGGAGCACTAGAGGGGACCTCAAGCTCCTTCCTAGCAGGCGATAGATACTCTTTTTCCCGAGTACTAATGTGGAAAGGGATCGTCCCAATCATAAATACCTAAGAACCAAAGGGAGAAGAGGATTGAGATGGATCAGCCACCATTTGAGTTTTTTGTGAGGGAAAGGGTTCTTTGAGCATGACAGGAGTTCTAGGGGCACCCTTCAGCAAGTGACTAACTTCAGACTGCCTTGGGTAGTCTTTGTTATAGTGATCCTCATCACAAATAAGGCAAGGATACTTAGGCTTGCGTTTGGCACCTCTCTCGGGTGGAGGTTTAGGGGAATCCTACTTTGACCATTCAGCTTTATTTTTTCATTTTCCCTTCTTTTTCCCTTTTGAGGCTTTGTTTGCCATGGTGGACTGGATGACGTTCACCTCGGAGTTATTACCAGCATTGGATACGGCTTGAGAAGTATTTTCATTTGAAGCATTCAATTTTTTCTTCCCAGGGTTCGAGGAAGATTTCTTAGAGGGCAGATTAACAAAAGCGATGACATCGTCAACAGAAGGTGTTGGCGGAGCTTTGGAAGTTTTGGGCCTCGGAGCAACAGGAAAATAATCATATAATGTACCAGACTGGGAGTAAACCAATTCAAGGTACTAAGCACACGAGATAGCTTGCTCTTCAGTTACACATGCCCCCATAGCGATGTCTCGAGCTATTGGACTGACAAATGAGCTTGTAAACCAATCAGTCATAAGTTGACCGAGAATCAAAAACTTAATCAAACCACAACACCATCTCCATTCATGAATATGATTGAAGATATGTGTGGACGTAGTCTGTTTTAAGGATGTTAGGAGATGTGTTCCCATTTCATAGCGAATCGGCCACTGAAAATGAGTTAAGAATGCCATAGCTAACAAGTTAAAGTCCTGAAAAGATCTGTGAGCTAACTCAATATACCACTTAGCAGTAGAGCCAGTGAGAGTCCGTTGAAAAAGGCGAAGTCATATTGAATCATCAAGCCATGAGTTTGACGAACACCATAAATGATATGTCCTAACATGAGCTTGGGGATCTTCTCCAGCTTTACCATCAAACTTGGGACAATTTCCTGGAATTTTAGTTGGAACCGGCGGCCAATATGGACTATGAAGAATGGGATCATTTTTCAGTTTGGACATGTCCGGTAATTCCAACATTGCTAAAAAGGGTAACTGAGGATTAAAGGACATTTGTGGTTGCGGGTAGGATGTAGTACCAGAGTTCCACCCAGTTCTTTGTTGCCCCCATTGGTTTTGTCCAAACGGATTTGGCCCATAAGGGTTTTGACCATAGGAATTTTTCCCATAGGGGTTATAGCTGTAACTAGATGGTTGACCCTAGATTTTCCCCCCAGCACTCCACTGATTACCAACTTGGCCTGTAGGAGTAACATAAGGTTGCTGGAAATTCTGGTAAGGATTTACCTACAGTTGTTGATAATTTTGGTATGGGGAAAATTGGGCTTGCCCTTGGGATTGTTGGGTACCATAAGGTGGTTGCGCTCCAAACTGGGCCTGGTAGCCAGGCTGGGTTTGATAAGTAGGTTGAGATTGGGATCCAACCTAAATTTGAGGACCAGATTAGGTCTGCAGCCCAGAGTAGGGCTGAAAACTAGGTGGCGCTTGAGAAGAAGCCATCATTTGAGTGCCCGGTTGATCAGGCCCAGATGGTTGTCCTTGAGAAAACTAAGGCTGAGCCATCTAGCTAGAAGGTTGACCTAGCTAAGATTGAGGTTAACCCACTTTCCCAAAAGGTTGAACATGTTGGGTAGTGGGTTGTCCTTGCATAACTGAGGGTTGTCCTGACTGGCTAGATGGTTGAGTAGGCTAGACCGTTGGTTGGCCGAATTGATTTTTGGGCTGACCAATTTTCCCAGATGGATGACTAGGCTGGATAGTGGGTTGGGCTTGTTGAACGTGAGGCTAACCAACTTTTCCAGAAGAGTAGCCTTGCTAGACACCGGGTTGACCTTTTTGAATATAAGTTTGTCCCGGGTTACCATAAGGCTGCTCAAAATAGGTAAAGGAAGAACCACCAAAGGCCGAAGGTTGTCCCTGAAAGGGTTGTCCTTGTGGGCCTCCAGGTTGCCTTAGATAAGGTTGTCCATAAGATAGTTGATCTTGATATGGTGGCCCTTGAAAATTGTCGGGTGGTTCTTGGCCACCATGATAAGTGGTGGTAACCCAAGCAACAAACAACGAAACCGTGACCTCAATTGCAAGTTGAGAGGCCATCGGTCTAGGGTAATAAATGTGAGCTCTGTGAGAATCATAATAATTAAATGGATTTTGAGGACCCAGATTCTGAAGAGCTTGTACATATTGATCATATGCCCCCCCCACTAGAATGGAACCAGCAGAAGGTGGGGCACTTAGTGCAGGATCGAAAACTCCTGCCATTGGGCCACTATAGGTAGGACCAGCAGAAGGTCCAGTAATAGTAGTGACCACTGAAGAGGTAGTGGTGGCACTAACAACAGGGGTTGAAGAAGACACACAAATAGTTGGCATGGTCGGAATAGATGTGACGGATGCATTGTTAATTTGAGGTATGAATGACTCCGAAGTCGGAGGGATGGTACGAGACCATATGGAACTCGATAGGGGAGACCTGGGACTAGAGATGTTTTCGAAAGCATTATACCTTAAAGGAAATATGAAACCAAGGGAAGTAACATGGAAATGTGAAGTCCCTATTGCACGGAAAGGCGAAGTTTCCATAGGAATAGGTATTTCACTTTCTAACACAAAGGATTCTTCACCAGAGATGGGAGTCATCTCATCCATGTCAGAGGAAGACATTGAGACCGAAACACTAGGAGGAGTAGTGAAAATTTCTACCCCAGAAGGCTCCCAAATGAGGTTCCAATTAATATCGTAAGACTCATCCTCTGGGGCACGAGAGTTAAGTGGTTGGATACTCGGTATAACAAGGAGAGTATCACTAACAACCGGAACCTTAGGAACGACAGAGGATGGAGACCCTTGGTCACTTGGAATGGGAGACAGGATTGATGATTCCGCCAGGATGATTCACTTCAAAATCCTAGGAAAACTAACGAGAAAGAACCATACTCAAACTAAATGCAAACAAGATCTATCTAGGTAAATGTGAATGTGGCCAAATAAATTTTAAAACACAGGAACAAAACTTGACCTCTTCATCTTTAAAGAGTCAAGAAAAGGACAAAAAGATGACTCTATTCACCTTCAAATATTTAATTAGCCTAAAGTGACAAGTGCTTAGATGGACCTTTTCTTTTAGGGAGTCTGAAAAGGAACGAAAGTGACTACTCTAGAGAACTAGGCAAAAGCTTTACCAAACAATCTGTAAAACTGCATATACACCTTGGCAGTCATATGAAAAACAAGGACTTTTTGTACGACAGTCAATCTTCCCGAATGCTATGTTCAGTGCGTTATGGTTTGTAAGGCGGCAGACATGGATCCCTAGGGATAAAGGATGATAACCTAGTGGGGTCTCCCAACATATACTCGACAGTACATGGGAGCACAATTCCGTACTAGACCGTTAATGAGTCATAGAAGGAGGAATCACCCAACCTTGAGTTAGAACAATAGTGACTAGGTTTAACAATGCTGGAGCACGTCTCTAGCGTAGACCTCTAAATAATGAGTGTTATGTTCCAATGCGTTGTTAGATTTATTCAGTTCGTTTTAAGGTTGATCTTGGATTATGTTTCAGTTTTCAGGTCCTACCGTATGTATACAACAGAACCTAGGATGCAGCTAAAATGAATGAAATATCTTTTTCTTCAATGAACACCTACCGATGGGAGGGTAGAGAGATCATCCCCAAACCAAGAAAACCAAGTTGAATAAATGCAATCACACAATGCATACAGACATCAATTCCTACAGTGCATGGGTATTGTTAATGAGAGATTTTATCATTCACTTTTCAATATGAAACTTTGAAATGCAAATTCACTTTCACTTTCGCACACTAAATGAATGCAAACTTTTGATTTTTGATGTTTTTAAGATCAAAGAAAGAAACAAGAAAGTGTGAAAGAACCAGTTGATCCAAATAGTCGTGATCTATGTTTGGTAGTGAGAAGAAATCGAATCAATATCAAAGATTGGTTCAATAATTGTCACTAAAAATCAACCAGGAACAAAGAATGAGGAAGGCTCAATCAAACCAACAGGAGAGTTGTAAACAAACCTTGAGCAAACCAACAACCAAGACAATTAATTCAAGAAAGTTGAAATAATGAACTAGGTTACACAGGAAAAAAGGCAAGATTCATTCAATAAAGCCAAAGAAGGAGTGCCTTGACCATAAAAAATGAAAAACAAATGACTGAGTAAGTGAAAAAGGAGAGGGATCAAGAGGACTGGCAAACTCAGGAGGCAGAATTGAGAAAATCAATTCTACAGGTATTGTCGCGAGTACAACACTAGCAACTAGTGCTGATAAGAAGCTAGCTGTAGCAACAGGGTGCTGTCAGCATGGAAGTGCACGTCTTTCCCGCGATGATCTGATTTCCAAGATCATCGCGACTGTGTGATGTTATTCAGCGATGCACAAGATTTTACAGAAGAGTGATCACGATGTCAATGCGACTGTTAGACTAAGTTCTGTGATGATGCAAAAAACAATGGAAAATGAGCCAAAAGGTCCCAAACCAAAACCAACCAATCTAACAGATAATAGAAGGACCTCCTAGATCAATCTAGGTGACCCAGAAGACTGCTAATTAATCCCCAAAAACAAAGAGAGGCCAAATCAAAATCAAAACAAGAGAAAAGAGAAGAACATAGGATAGACTCCCTAGTGGAGTCGCCAATTTGTGATGCAAGGAAGTGTTCCCTCTGCGGACAGAGGCAACCCCTCTAGCCCTAGAGTGGGTCTAGTCACAAACAAGGATAGATTAACAATAGATTTCCTTAAACAGTCAAAGTTGGAGGCCTACCTCAACTGGTGGTCGATGGAGTTTCGTTGCACTGCTCCAGCTTTCGCTTCCTTCTCCTCAATGAGTGATCAATCTGAAACAATGCAAAGGAAATACAACAAATCATGTAACCGGAAAACATCAATGATCTATTTATTCAAAAAGTCAAGAAGTCATGAGCTATCAAGTAAATTACATACAAGACATAGAAAAACATCATTGATTGCATTAATAATGAAATAAGAGCAAGCTTACAACCGGAGTCTTGATGTCACAAGCCTTCTCAGAGGGATCCAGCCAGCATGTTCTTCAAGCATTCACTCTTTGAAGATGGATCTCCCAACATACAAAGTCTATCTCTCTTACTCACAAGTTTTACATCAAATCAAGGGCACTTCACAAGCATCCACAAGCTATCAACACTCTCACACTTGTTCACACACACACCAATTATCTATCAAAAGCACTAACAACACTGCTCAATCCAAGAATTTACCAACTAGTTGACCATAGAAAAGGTGAGTATTTAAATAGGAGAAGGAGTCTCCATGAAAGGTGGAAGAGAGAGATTATACCCAAGGAAGGTAGCACAATTGATGGAACTGCCATACTAGGGAAGGAAGTGCGACATAAGATATGCCAACAACTAGGTCTGGAGTTATCCAGAAGGTCGACTGTTGGAACAAATTCGCCCAATTTGGATCATCACGGGTACATAACTGAGCTTTAGCGCTAACATCGCTAGTGAGCAATGTAGCTAGTAAGATCATCGCCAAAGATAATAAATAACCTTGTGCTGGAACATGAAATAGGACCATCGTGGGAATCAGATGTACTTTCGCGCTAGTAGCATGGCTGGACTGTTTATGAGCGCCCTTCAGTGTGTATATTAAGTCCATAGTCACGATGAGGTAGATAACTTAGGAAAAGTGGGTCAATTGGCAGCATAAGAGAGCATTCGTTCAACATGAGCATGTTTGACTTGGACACATGACACAATAGAAGGACTAGGAGTGAAGGTAGTGACAAATTACTATGTAACAATATGTAGGGTTCTTTGCTAAGAAAATTTCACTTTGGTTGTCACAGTCTATGCTTATAGCTCCCTGTATTAACCCCATATTTGAACACAATCTCTGCAACCAAACTGCTTCCTTGCTTGCATGAGCAGTTACCATGTATTCTGCCTCTGTAGTTGATAGTGCCACTACAGATTGTTTCTTACTCATCCAACTGACTGCACCTCCAAATAGGTTAAACACATACCCACTTGTAGATCTTCTTTGATCCAGATCTCCAGCCCAGTCTGCATCAACAAAGCCATGAATATTCAACACTCTGTCTAATCTTGGTCTTCCTTGGTAGCACAAACCATAATCACTAGTGACACACAAATACCTGAAAACCCACCTCAGTATTGTCCAGTGCTCCTTCCTTGGTTTTGACATAAACCTGCTCAATACTCCCACCTCATGTGCAATGTCTGGTCTAGTATAGACCATCACATACATCAAGCTACTGACTACACTTACATATGGAACATGGGACATGTCCTCTTTCTCTTCTTGTGTCTTGGGACACTGTTCAAAAAATAAATTTACACCTACAGGAATAAGAACCTTCACCAGTTTACTATCCTGCATATTAAACCTCTGTAATATTGTCTTGACATACTTCCTTTAGTTTAACCAAATCTTCCTCTTTGTCCAATCTCTTTTAATTTCTATGCCCAAAATATAGTTTGCAGAACCAAGATCTTTCATGTTGAATTTGGAGGACAAATGGGTCTTCAAATCCTGGATAATGTCTTTGTCATTTCCAACCAACAACATATCATCCACATACAAAACCAGATAAATAACATGGTCACCAATTAATTTAAAATACACACAGTGATTTGCTTTTCTTCTAGTGAAGCCAAGTCCCCGTATAAATGTATCAAATTTCTGATACCACATCCTTGGTGACTGTTTTAACCCATACAGAGACTTCTTTAACTTGCATACTCTTTCTTACCCTTCATCACAAAGCCTTCAGGTTGCTTCATGTAAAGATACACCTAAGTCAATCAACCATGCCTCATGATCTACATGTGTACTTGAAGAAGCCAAGTACACATCCCCATGTTCATCTGACATGGTTTTTGCCTCTGTAGAAGGAGCATCATTAGATCCCTTTTCTTTATTAGGAGCTTAATTAGATTTACAATCCCTTTTGTAGTGCCCTTCCTTTCTGTTATCACTCAAGTTTTCCGAAAAGTTGTAAGAAAGGGAAAGGAGGCCAAGGTAACCACAAACTAATCTTTTAGACATAGATTCTAGCCAATCTGCATCCAGAGAGAGCTCTCTGTTTAATTTTTAGCTTTGTTTTTTAAAGATATTCGGCTAGTTGTGAAGTTTAGGAGTTTGTTTGAGTTTGGGTGGTGAGATTCAATAGCAAAGGGGTAAGATTGAGTAGTTTAAGCCATTGGGCTAATGGAGTCAAATAAGTGTTGACTAGATAAATCATTCTTGTGGACAAGACCGATCTCTCTAGTATCGAATGATATCTAGCAACAAGGAGCACAAACAAATCTACTTTTCTCTAAACATGTTTCAATTCATAAATGAAAAACTAAGAGGTGTAACAGACCCTACCTCGGTCCAACGCTTATTTGTGGCAGCTTTGTTGCAACAGCTTCAAGCAGTTCCTTTTTAATAACCTTCATACACAAACAAACACACATCAAAGAACACCTGCAAAGATATTATAATAAAACATGTTCATTATGAAGATCAAGGAGCTCATAAAATAAACCATTAGAGACAGTTCATTGAGAAAAACAAAACTTGATTTATAACTTATGATTAAAGAACCTTAAACCTTTGCCTTGATGTTGCACCAGTTCTTTCCAAGTCCAGCAGGAGTCTCCTCTACTTTCACAAGCCTCAGCCACTTCCCAATGACATTTGAAGGTATGTGATCTCTCCTCTCACAAGCTCAAAAAGGAGTCTATTTCTAGCAGCATTACCCTCAAGAATCTTTAGCTTTCAACCTCCTCTACAACCAGCCCAATGCATGAATTTATAGTGCAAATGGAGGAAGTTGTAGGTCCACCATTGAAGGGATAAGTTCCTCCTTCAATGGGATAAGCACCTCATATCATGGAATTAGCTCCCTTAGTTATGGAATGGATGAACCAAGGTGGAGCGGACTTTCCAACGCAATATTCCTTCTAGAAGTGTCTAGAAGTGACCCAAGATGAGTTTTTAAGAATGAACTCATGCCTTTTTAACTTTTACATGGGTTTTCACCCATCAATTAACAGACAGAGTGGTCAGGTTTGCAGGAAACATGACCATTGGGTGCAGCACCGCAGGAAATGCTAGGAGGAAGTGCAAAACCAAGATTTGAGATATTTTTAAGGTCTTTCTCCCATTTTCAAGGTTTGACATGAAGATTTGAGGCTTAAGACTTGCAAAGGAGGTATGTATGAGTGTTGATGGACTCTCACAAACTATAGAAAGTCATGGTGACAATTTTTTGTGTAACAGATTGCCCCCTAAAGTGTGAAGTCTGTAATAGATGAGGATAGTTTTTTATCATCTAAGAAGAGTGAAGGACTTTATCATTTCAAGGATCTTCCTATGGATACCCCGGTTGGAACCTGTAAAAACATTCAACAAAAAAATATATATCTGAAAATATCATCACTAAGGTAGGCATTCCCATACTCAGATCAAAACTAACTAAGAACTATCTAAAACTGTTCTGATACATGAATGATTTTGTATTACATCACAAGTAGAAACATATGGACATAGTATGGGAACAACCATCTGTTTATGAATATTCCACTATATAATGATAACAAAATTCCTCGCAGCCTGGATGGTGGAAACTAGATCCAAGGTCTTCATTTCTACTTCCTGAACTAGTATGATTCTATCCATGTGAATAAATGTGTCAAAGTCGAACATGGTAGAAACCACTTGATTACCAGTCAATGATGTAAACTGTTAACAAGTGTGAGAGGAACCACCAGTAATGTCAATGGCCCTCAAAGTACTCAGTACAATCCATGAAATGTGAATGACTGAGACGATGTCAAACATGTCATAGAATCCTTTGATCGAAGGTCAATGATGCAACCTATCATCAAAGGCGAGGAACCTGCCATTGAGGCATGCAGATTCAAAGGTACTGATGATTTCTAGATCATCTTTCTAGATAATGAGTCAGAGTCGATAGAAAGCAATCTGTCATAGGCAAGCCCATAACACAAAATCATAGATCAAGTTTGAAGAAATATATTTGGCAAGAACTAACTCAGGGACGATCAATGATGGATGACAAATATTTTGTAGGTGAATGGTTTATTTGCACAGACCTCTTGAACACATAACGACACTGCAGATGGCTTGGTGACAGTTGAACCAAAGATAATACCCGGAAACTGGCTGAAGACTTTCAATGTGGCTTGATTAACTGTTAGGTAAAGGATTTCCCAACCCAGGTGAATAAAAGTGTCGTGTTCAAGAGTGATGGAAAGTTTTTCAAACACAAAGTATAACAAACAGGTTCATTTTTCTCTTTTTCCCCCACCATTTCTGGCAAGTACCTCTTTATTTTTGACAAGCTTGAGGAGGATAACATTTGCTTGGTTATAAGCTCATCCTTCGGATGAGTCCAACTTATATTAGATTCGAACCCTAATAAGGAGTGGTCCATTCTTGTTTGTAATTGAATAGGTCCTTTATTGTTAAATTTTAACGAGTCCAGTATAGGAAAAACTCGGCGTTTTTCAATTTTAGGGAGTCAGAGGAAAAACTTAAGAAAACTCCATGTTTGTCCTTTTTCGTAAATTTGTCTCCCAAGCCCGAAAAAGTATAAAATAATACTTGAGAGAACTGCTTGATCATTACGAGCAAGGAGTACTTTTCATAATTAGTGCCTTCAATCTGAAAAAGTAAAAAAGCGATAAAAAACACGTCATTTTATTACCAATATCGAACTTGAAACGACAAAAGTTTGGCAACCTTTTCATATTTTGCGAGTCAGAAAAGAGCTTAAAGAGGACTCCTATGTGTTTTTTGTTGAAAATGACCAATTTCGCTTGAATACCCAATATTCTGCACAAAAGTTGCAAACATTACTCATATCTATTTTAAAAATAATAAAAATGTACCAAAAGTGACCTTTTCAAAGTAAAAACTAAATAAATTAAATTTATTTATTCAAAAAATCTTATAAAAAGGGCTTTTACAAGTTCATTTTCACCGTTTGGTTTTGGAGTAAAAAGTAAGAGCTTTTGGTAAGAAAACTTCCTGTGGAGATTGCAAAAAATCTGACCATTGGAATCGAGAACCGTCTTCTCCAAGTAATCCACATTGTCCCTGACTTGCATTTCATCTGTTTAAAATTTTGTTTTAGGTTTTAAAAATTGGTTTTTAGAGGAAAATTAGGGAAAAAGATCACCCACGGTGGTTGCGCAAGTGCGCTATGTGGCCCCTGCACACCCTGATTTTTCTATGCACAAAGAAAAGTAGGGGTGCCGCACCTGTCCTTAAGTAGAAGTGCGCAACTATGCACTGTCTCTAAAAGGATGGGTGCGAACCCTGCGGAACGCGGATTTTAAACCCTAAATTCTTCATTTTTACCCCATAGAGTTTGAAATGAAATGTTCTAAACCACCTATTTTGCAATGTAGGTACACAAGATGCTTGTTTGGTAGGAAAGAGAGCACGAGGATGTGGATCAATCTGCATTACTCCATCCCCTTCATTACAGGCATTAAGAACATGCGGGCTATTCAAATTTTGGACCATACCTGGCATGAGGGCACAGGTAGACTTTCTACAATTGCTGGTAAACAAGTGGAGCACGCAGGACTAGTGTTTTATTATTGGTGGCAACCAACTTTAAATCAAGCTGGAAGACATATACTTTTTTACTGCCTTTCCCAAGAGAGGCGCGGAATTATCTCTGTTCAGATCTAGGCCAGGTGGCCAATCTTTCGCTAGTCTCTAACTAGAGCTTTGTAATAACCAGACTCCGGACAAATGGATAGATGTTAAAACCATCTCCCATCCTGAACTAAAAGTGATCACTTTTACTTTTACTAGACTTTTCGAGAGCGCAACATTGCATCTAGCTACCGGTTCCCAGATGCGCATGGCAGTAGACTGCTTCCGAGGCACCATATTCAACTGGTACGATGCTGTATTGGCCAATATGAAGGGCCAATTGACTCGGGCGAAGAATGGACAACTAAATAACTTTGGATATGGTTATTTAGTTGTTAGCTTTGCCCGAGAGAGGGTACCTATGCTGGTTCAACAACAACTTACAGTTGAGGTTGGAATTCCCCGATATCCTAGGGTTATGCGATGGGTTGCAGTCATGGCCCACCATCTTGAGGAGGGTACCGAGGTTGTTTGATTCACACCTGAGTATTTTCGTTGGTTAGAGAACCGACTCTTTGTGATTCAGGATTTTCCATACGCTGGGATGGATTATCGTGGTGATCCGGACATGGCTCTTCCACCAGGAGAGCAATGGGATGATAGAGGTAAAATTGTGTTCAACATTTTCAATTATATATATTTTTTGTTTTTTAAATTTTCCCAAAACTAATAGTAAAAAGTTTTTAAATGCAGATGTGGGTCCACGGCGACCAACCACTCTCCAGCCTTATGATCAAAGACAACCAGCTGCCGCAGCACTGGCCCCACAAGACCAATCAGCAGAGACCTTGGCCGAATTGGAGGGTCATCTAGAGTGCTTGACCACATATATTCCGGAGACTAGCATAGATGAAATTCCTCTTAGACTTCAACGCTATGTGATTGGGGTCCTAGGACCTTTTAGGAGGTTCCTTTGTAGGGTGGCCCGAGCAGTGGTGTCTTATCGTGATCATCACCAGTGTTAGGATTATTTCCTTGTAGACTCATTTTTGGACTTTTTATACTATCATTTTTGCCGATCATAAGGTGTTTTCAACTTATGATCAAAGACGATGTATATTTTGACACACTCCTATGCTATGATATATTAATATTATTGGTTATCTTGCAAAACATGTTATGGGATGTTTTTAAATTTACTGTTTGATTTAATGCAAATGTCTATTTAACATTCGAGAAGCAACTACATCTGCTAATGTATTTAAATATCTTGGAATGTGTTGATATTCGATGTAATCAAATTCTCGTTCCAAGAGACGGACCCTAAAAAATAATCGCAATAACACTGGATTTCTAATGGCATAAACTCTATTAAGCTATAATACAACGAGTTTCGAATCTAATCTAACAATCAAACTCCGAATTCCAAATGAAATGGATTCAGATAATAACTCAAACACTGCACTGTATTCTGCAATGTTGTTTGTTGTTTGACCGAGGCTTACCCCATGCATAGATACTAACTCATCAGAGGGCGAATAGATAACCCAAGCTGTGGAAGAGATGTTCCGTGTACTATGACAAGCACCATAAGCAAAACCGATGTATGTTTGGAGAGGAGTTGACATCTGAAATATCAAGAGTAAAATCAAGATAAGCAGGAATAATAATGAAAAACACTCTATGAAGTAAAGCACGCATTGCTAATCTAAAAACACACCAAACATAGAAAGAAACTAGTCTAAAAAATCTCCACACTAATCTTTTAAGCATAATATCACTTTAGATAAATCCCATTCCTCGGTTTACCTAACGAGACACCGTCAAAATATTCTAACTCATAGACCCCTTTTGCCAGCTTTTGCTTGACAATATACAGGCCATGCCACATGGGTACAAATTTGCCATCCCCTAGCTTATCATTTGCTTGATCGTAAAGACTAGGTCTCCTTCCAAAAAATTGTGGGGTGTAACATTCCGATCATACTGAGCTTTAATCCTTTTGGCATGAGTTTTGACAGCTAATGCAGCATTACGTCGATTCTCATCTAATTGAGCTAAGTATAATAAACATTTTTCCTGTTCGAAAGTGGCTGGTAATAATTGTACGAAAATTTGTAATGACGGGATTTTGCATTCAATGGGTAATACTGCCTCTAAACTGTAAACCAATTGAAAGGGAGTAAAACCTGTTGATGTTTTGACTGAGGTTCGGTATGCCCAAAGTGCTGAAAATAACATGTTATGCTAGTTCGACCTATGAATCCCAATGATTTGTTGGATCATGGTGACTAGAACTTTGTTGATTTCTTCAACCAGACCATTTTCTTGTAGGTAATATGGAGTGGAACTATCATGACGCAGGCCAAGCTGATCTGTAAGTTCAGTCATCATGATGTTTTGAAAATGACTCCCATGGTCAGTGATAATCACTTGAGGAACACCAAACCTAGCAATTATATGATTGAAAACGAAAATCGCAGCAGTTCTTCCGTCTGCCGAAAATGTAGGCATCGCCTCGGCCCACTTGGTAAAATAATCTACTGCAGGGATGATATACGCATGCCCCCAGGCCGAGTGAGGGTTACATGTAATAAAATCGATACCCCATTTTGCGAATGGACCAATGGTAATTATAGGGTGGAGAGGAGCAAGTGGAGTGCGCATCTTACAGTAAAAAATTTGGCAATTGTGGCATTTTTGGACTGTAGTGATACAATCTTTGAATAAGGACGGCTAGAAATAGCTAGCACGCAAAATATTTTGGGCTGTGGCATACCAAGACATATGACTACCACATGCTCTAGAGTGACAGTCATTAAGGACCATTTCAGCCTCGTCATGAGTAAGACAATGGCAGAAAACAGAATCCACCCCACGACGATAAAGAGTATCTCCAATAATAGTGTAAGGTTGGGATTGGAAATGTATTTTTCGGCGCTGAGATCGTGAAATGTCAGGCTGAAAAGATTGGGTCTGGAGATACACAATGATATCTCCATACCATGGATCAACAATGTTGATAAGGAACAAGGATTCATTTGTAATGGGTTCATCCGCCACATGTTCGGTATCAACACAAGGGAATTCACACATCAATTCCGCAAAAACCAAAAAATTCTTTGACTTGGCCTTTTCAAATTCCAAGTCAAATTCCTGTAGCATGACAATCCATTTGGAATACTTGCCCCCTAGCAATTGTTTAGTAAAGATGTATTGCATAGGGTTACAGTCAGAAATGACCGTGGTTTTGTGTAACAAAATGTAATGACAAAATCGCTGAACAACTTGTACTGTTGCCAAGCCAGTTTCTCCACATGTGAATATTTTAACTCAGTCAGAGTTAGAGTCCGACTAAGATAATAGATCACATGTTCACTTTCGAATTCATCCTGTTGAACTAAAACCATCCCAATGGTGTAATGGGAAGTGGCGAGGTACAAGAAGTAATACTGGTTGTAGTTGGGAGGATGCAATAATGGCGCATGGGTTAACGCTTGTTTAAGTGCATCGAAAGATTTGTTAAAGAATGGAGTGTTCTGTTTCAACAACTGGGTGAAACCTTTTGTTTCTTGATATAGTTAGGAATGAAACGATGTAAAAAGTTTGCTTTCCCTTGCAAACTCTGGAGTAGGCGTAGAGTCGAAGGAGGTGGTAACTTGATGATGGCTTTGACCTTTGAAGGATCGACATGAATGCTGGCTTTGGATACAACAAAACCCAGTAAAAGACCCATTTCTATACAGAAAACACACTTGTGCAGATTCAGCCTTATCCGATAATGCCTACATCTCATAAAAATTGCTCGTAAATGAGTGAGATGGTCAGCTCTACGTAAAGAATGGGCATGTAAATCATCGAGATAAGGCTACACAATGTGCTTGATGTCATGAAACGCATAAGACATAGCCCTTTGAAAAGTTGCTCTGGCGTTCTTCAATCCAAAAGGTAACTTGCAATAAGAAAATGTCCCCCATGGATAGATGAATGTTGTTTTTGGTTGATCTGCAGGTAGAATGTTAATTTGATTGTAATCAGAAAAACCATCCATAAAGGAGAAAATTTCACTACCAACACAATCATCGACAAATTGATCGATATAGGGTGTTGGATAATTGTCCTTGGGACAAGCCCAATTGATATCCCTATAGTCAATACATATTCTTATTGTCCCTTGTTTTTTAGTAATCAGAACAATATTCGATACCCAATCCGTCAAAGGAATTGGACAAATGAAACCTGCTTTAAGTAATTTCTCAACTTCTATTTTGATAGCAGCAGCTTTTCATGGGTGTATCTGACGCAAACGTTGCCAGACGGGTTTAGCATCTGGGTAAGTTTTGAGCTCATGAACAATAATTGAAGGATCAATTCCTGGCATTTCCTCATAGGACCAGGAAAACACGTCACATAATTCTTGAAATAAGGCTTTATATGTGTTGACTTCAGTGTCCGTATAAGAAGCACCTATGTGAATGTTTTCAACAATCCCAGGTTTGACCGAAATGTCAATAGGAACCGTTCGAGAAATATTGGATAAATTTTGTTCAGAATCAGGATGGTTCAATGGATTATGTGGTTCTTTGACATATTCAGCAGTAAAAATAGATGAAAAACCATTTTCAAAATGATCAATCTCAGGTAAAAACGAAGATCGATGATGAATATCTTCTCAGGGTAACGCATCAACAAACAAAATTTCCCGAATTTGCTCATCGGTGTGAACAGTTTCAGAAAAGGTTGTTGAACCTGAGGTTGAGATTGAAAGTGATTCTCCATGGATCTCATTCACTAGATCAAGATTGGTTGAACTTGAGTCGGAAAACGACTGTATAGCCTGAAAAGCAACTTCAAAGGGACTCAAAGGCATGGCATTACCAAAAGAGTCCACCTCGGAATCGAATGGAACGATCCAAGGATCGTCAAGAACAATGGATTTTGACAAAATCATATGAATAGGTGCGAAAGGAGACGATGCATTGGGAGGAGGAAATGAAAAAGTTTCAAGTAAACCTGAATCTTTAACTAATCCTACCCCAACTTCCTTATAAGGGATAGCGATTTTACCAACATGTTGAATACTCTCAACAGAGGATGGGTCGGATGAAAAGTAAGTTAACGGATCTATTGTAACGATATTTCCATTATGTAGAAATTTAATAAGCTGAAAGACTGACAAAAGAATAGCAGTCATGGCGTAAGACCAACTACGACCCAAAAGAAGGTTGTAATCGAGAGAGGCATCAACCACCTCCACATCTAGATTAACAGTTTTTCCTTCAACCCCTATAGGTAACTCCTGCAAAATGCCATAAGGGTGAAACCCTCGGCCATCAAAGGCCTCCAGAATCGTCAGGGATTGATTAAGTGTAGGAGAACCAAGGGTTTTCCAACACTGTATCAACATAATACACGTTGAATCTCCCTCATCAATTACAGTCCTAAAGCAAGGTCTGTTTTTTACTAACACTAGAATCTGGAAAGCCATTTGATGAGGTAAATGAGGTGTACTATTTTCTAAATCGAAGACTATGAGGTTTGAGTCCTGAAGATCAACAGCTCCTATAGCCGACAATAGCATTTTACGCTGTGCTAAACAAGATTGTAGCACCTCCAAAGCCGACATTGTTGAAGGGGAAACAACTAAATCTTCAACAATGTTATAGTTCTGAGTAGCTCTCGCATGTAGATTGAAAGCTGACTTTCGAACTATACCCTTAGCGGGTGGTTTGATTACTAAGTTAGGATTAGGTTTCTCGATCTGTAGTGGATCAGAACCGGATGGAGCTGAGGTTGATGGATTAGAATTTGAAGATTCTGCTTCCTTACCACCAATAGGACTCTTACTTCCATAATCTTGCGATCGTGTCGCAATCCTTACATGTGACATCATCACTATGGGCTCTTTCGAGGCACTAGAGGAAGATCCTATCATCTTACTGTCTGGACTCGGAAAAGGATCCTTCAAAATAGCAGGTGTTTGCGAACCTTTGACGATTTTCACAACCTCGGCACGCTGTGGACAATTTCTTGTAAAATGCTCCTCATCGCAGATGAGACAAGGATAGTGAGGTTTACATTTCTCGTAAGTAAATTTAGGTTTATCGGATTTCTCCTTCGAGTTTTGCTTATTCTTCTTCTTGCCTTTCTTCTTACCATTAGATTTTGATTTGGTCATAGATGATTCTACGACATGAACATTGGCAGAAATTTCAGTTGAATACTCTCCCTTCGGGGAATCTGGTAAAGTTATAATAGGAGAAGAATTCTTGGAGGATTTCTTCTTACTCTTGGTATTAATAGTACCAATTATACTGTCAGCGACATGAGAACCTGAGGGAGGTGCAGTTATTTGATTTTGTTTTGGAAGGTCAGGGATTTTCTCGTGTAAAGTACCTAACTACGTATAAACTAAGTCAAGGCACTGAGCTTGAGAAATTACTTGCTCTTCGATAACTACTCCTACCTTGGCTACATCTTCAATTATTTTAGGTAATAACGATTTTACAAACCATTCTTCCAAAATTTGGTCTGGGATAAAAACTTTCACTAAACGACTTCAATGTCGAAATTCATGAAAATGGTCTGAAATATATGTGGATGTCGACTGTTTTAATGAAGTTAATAATTCCATTCCATTGTCATATCAGACTAGCAGCTGAAAATGAGTAAGGAAGGAAGTGGCTAACTAACTAAAATTGTAAAAAGAGCCTTGTGGCAACTCAATGTACCACTTGGCTGCAAGGCCAATCAAAGTGAATTGAAAAATACAAAGACGAATTGAATCATCTATAATGGAATTCGATGCACACTAGAGATGGTAAGTCATCACATGATTAGAAAGATCTTCTCCTGACTTCCCCTCAAACTTTGGTATGTCACTGGGCAACTTATTTGGCATTGGCGGCCAAAAAGGAAGATAATTAATGGGATCGTTCATAAGGTGTGACAAGTCAGGTAAATCCAAAGTTGCTATAAACGGTAACTGACGGTTTGAATCCCGAAAACTTGGGATCATAAGACCAGCCCCAGGAGGAGGATATCCAGGATAACTTGGTATCGGAGTTGCATTTGGGATATTATATCCTTTTGGAAAACTAGGATTAACCGAACCATACTGTGGTTGTTGAGGTTGTTGATAAGTATACCCAGGGTACGGTTGATACTGATAAGCTGGGCTCTTCACAGCAGGATCAAGTTAGTATTGTCCTTGGTATGGTTGATAAGTAAATTGCGGTTGACTTGTAACAACCGTACTAGGCCCAAGTTGTGCTACATGCATTGAAATCGGAGTCTGGATTGTAGGTATGGACTGAGGTAAAGAGGCCTGAGGAGTTGATACAGGAGTAGTAGAAACTGGAGCTGTTGATACTCCAGAAATAGGTGGGGTGGATTGAATAGAGGCCGCAGTAGTTGCAGCAGACGTTTGGGATAGAGTTCGAGGTGAACTAGGCCCAGATTGATGAGCTACCCTAGGTGTAGATGTTTGAGTACTAGGTTGGACAGGTTATTGGAGTGAACCAGTAATCAAAGGTTGTCCAGATTGAGATGAAAATTGCACACTAGGTTGCGAAGTCTGTTGATCCCACACCACGTTCATTTGGGGGTATGGACCCATAACAGGTTGAGCATATTGAGGACCAAAACCAGGTTGAGTGTAAGGTTGATAATTATACGGTACATTTCCCGGTCCTTGAACAAATGATTGACCTAAAGGTGGTTGGAAACCTTGAGGTTGGTATTGACCTTGAGGTTGGTATTGACCTTGCGGTTGATACTAACCTTGAGGCTGGTACTAACCTTGAGGCACATATTGATACTGAGGTTTACCTTGAGGTACATATTGATACTGAGGTTGACCTTGAGGAAAATACTGTCCCGTAGGGATGCACTTTCCTTGAGGTTGCCCCTCAGGCAGTAATGGACTACCTTGAGGTTGCCCCCCAGGTGGTATTTGAGTACCTTGTGTTTGCCCCCCAGACGATATTGAACTACCTTGAGGTTGCGGATTAGGATTAGTACCATACATTATAAGAATCTCTTCGACACTTAACGGTTTAGTTCCACTATTACCAGGAGATACTACATATTCGATGGGTTGAGGAGATGCTCCTAGAAATGTACCAGATAAAGACTGATACCCAGGAGGAACAAAAGTACCGCGATGTAAAAATGTTTCTGGCGTCTGAGAAAACAAGGATGACTGTCTCGACATATTCAAAGGAGGATAATAACCTTTGGGTGTTGGATGGAAAGGAAATCGAGGTGGTGAAGATGCGAGACCTAGATTTTGTAAAAAATTGGTCAACAAAATATACCAAGCGTCACCTCTAATGGGACTGTAGAAAATGGATTCATGCTCCCTAAGTTCGATAGCTGGTTGATTTTCAGGGATGCTTATACCTTCTTTTGGACTTACAATTTCTTCTATGGAAATGAGTCCAGAAGGAAGATTCTAGGTAATAATATTTTCTACCCTGGGTGAACTACGACCACTAGAAGCAGGAGAAGCAAATCCCAAATATGGAGTAGCAACAAGTTCAGTTTCAGGTTCAGAGATTTCAGGTTCTTCGGCTAATTAACTAGTAGGAGCGATACTACCAGTAACCTCGGAAAATGAAATCGGTTCAAAAATATGTTTTGTTGCTTGAACTAGATGATCAGGATGTATGATTAATGAAGACTCTCCGGCCTCCGATGACCCAACTCTACTCTTACTAGGTGTGATAAGAGCTTGTAGCCCTTCAAGTTGACTTGGTGTAAATTCGGGAGGCTGCCCCCAAAGTCGATGGGATTGTCTCGGTAATTCAACCATGATTAATTATTTAATTACTTCACACGAAAACAAAGAAAATCTCAAGAAAACCATCTAAAGTCTCTAAAGAACTAAACAATTTGAAGCACATGCCTAATAAATCTAGGAGATCAAACCACACACAAACAGTATCTTTCCAGATCGAAAACACTAGTTGGTGATGAAATCCAATGTCGTAGAATTCAAGACAGAAATGGCAGTTGGAATAGTTACCCCGACAACCTGCTTAATGAAACAGACTGGCACAAGTTTCTCCACTATAACCGTCTCGAGTGAAGATAACCCCCTAGAGATTCCAAGTGAGTTTCGTCGACGTCTGCTCCAAGTACAGTGGGATCTTCCCTCCACCGTCACCTAGGAAAGGATCCTAAAGATTATGGCCACTAAGGTCACCAAGGGAAACAAATATACATGGGGGAACAGTCTATCATCTGATACGCATGCAAGGGAAGAGTAACAAGATCAATCCCCTTGAAGGCTCCTTGACATAATCCAAGGTTTACCAACAAGTGACCCCAGGCTCCTCGACAATGGTCAATCTGAGTTTTACTATTTTTAATACGTGAATATCTTCTATCGTTCCCAATGAGGAAGGATTGATTCCCACACTGGTTCGGATATGATCTCATGCTTCTCCTTTAAGAGGAGCTTTCCCAGAGCATAGATGTAACAATTGGAATTTATCCCTATCGCAAGATCGACTACTTGTTGGCTGGATAAATCATTCTTGCAGACAAGACTGATCTCCCTAGTATCGAATGATATCTAGCAACAAGGAGAACAAACAAATCTACTTTTCTCTAAACATGTTTCAATTCATAAATGAGAAACTAAGAGGTGTAACAGACCCTACCTCGGTCCAATGCTTGTTTGTGTAAACTATCTTGGAGAGTTAATTACTCCATACTCCAAGATACTAGCCTAAGCTATGTTGGTGAAAAGAGCCTTAGAAAATAAAAAGATTGCTAGATGAATTTTAATTGAGCATTAATTTTATTGTTTGTTTCTTAAGTCAATGGGTGCGGAGATGAAACCTTATGGTGTGAAGACTCGACTCCAAAACACTAAAAAACAAGCACCTAAGATGATAACAATTCCTTTTCCTTTTTAATTAATTTCTAGCTAAGGAAGAGTTGAAAATGCAATGCTTTGAAAATCAAATCTTTCTCTTAACATACAACTGAAAGGAAAACTTTTTGTCTCTTTCAAAGAAATTTAAAACAAGACTACTAATCACGCTCACGGAAAATCCATTTGCTTTTCAACAATCAAAAATTACAAGAACAAACAATTCTTTTAAGAGAGCTTTTAAGATTTCTAGAAAAACTCTAAAAAACTATTGAAAACAAATTTTTCAACAAGCTTCTATAATTTCTATGAAAAATTCAAAACTATAATCTAATCTTGAGATCTAAACAAAAAATGGATTGAAAAGAAATTTGAAATGTTTTTGAGGATGCTTAACTTAGTTTTTCAGCTAACTAAGGATCAATTTGTTCAGCTCAACAAACTAATCACAAACATCCAATTATGTTGTAATAAAAAATGAAATTCAAAACTTTCAATCAAGTTTAATCAAAGTTTTGCAAAAGAGAAAAATGGGATCTAGCTCTCTTCAAGGATAGATTTCATGAACTAGTCAAACTCAACAAGAAGACCAGAGACACCAGAGTGATCTAAGTCTCTAAGGCTTCTAATCTCTAAGCTACTATGAAGACCAAGCAAAAATCAATCCAACAGGCAAAACTTCTAGAAAATCACTTCAAACAAGAATGCCAATGAAAACTAACTCACAAGGAACTTTTGTCAAGACAAGCACAGGTCTGGGCATAAACTAACAGCTACGGACAAAAACTAAACCTAACTGGGCAGATGGATCTTAGGTTTTTCAAACTTTTGACAGGGTCCGCAGGCCCCTAGTAGAACCAGGTGTGGTGCCACTCTGTGTTACACTGTAACAGTGCAGATAGGTCCGAACTATACCTAACGCAGAAGGTGCGGTCCTCTTCCAAAAATTCGAAAAATAAAAATCAAACCAGGATCTAACAAGTACCTAATCCCACACACATCAAGGAAAAATCAGAAACCAAAACTCAAGTTTCTCAAGTCAAAGCAAAGACAAATTAAAAACCAAACCAAACCAGTCCCTAGTGGAGTCACCAATTTGTTGGTCGGATAAATCATTCTTGGGGACAAGGACGATCTCCCTAGTATCGAATGATATCTAGCAACAAGGAGCACAAACAAATCTACTTTTCTCTAAACATGTTTCAATTCATAAATTAAAAACTAAGAGGTGTAATAGACCCTACCTGGGTCCAACGCTTGTTTGTGGTAGCTTTGTTGCAATAGCTTCAAGCAGTTCCTTTTTAATAACCTGCATACACAAATAAACACACATCAAAGAACACCTGAAAAGATATTATAATAAAACATGTTCATTATGAAGATCAAGGAGCTCATAAAATAAACCATTAGAGATAGTTCATTGAGAAAAACAAACTTGATTGTGATTAACTTATGAATAAAAGAACCTTACAACCTTTGCCTTGATGTGCACAAGTTCTTTCCAGGGTCCAGCAGGAGTCTCCTCTACTTTGACAAGCCTCACTCACTTCCCAAATGACATGAAAGCTATGTGATCTCTCCTCTCACAAGCTCAAAAAGGAAGTCTAATTTCCAGCAGCATTTACCCTAAAAAATCTTCAGCTTTCAACTTCCCCTACAACCAGCCCAATGCCTGAATTTATAGTGCAAATGGAGGAAGTTGCAGGTCCACCATTGAAGGGATAAGTTTCTCCTTCAATGGGATAAGCACCTCACATCATGGAATTAGCTCCCTTAGTTATGGAATGGATCAACCAAGGTGGAGCGGACTTGCCAGCGCAATATTCCTTCTAGAAGTGTCTAGAAATGACCCAAGATGTGTTTTTAAGAATGAACTCACGCCTTTTTAACTTTTACAGGGATTCTCACCCATCACTTAATAGACATAGCGGTCAGGTTCACAGGAAACATGACCATTGGGTGCGGCACCGCAGGCAATGCTAGGAGAAAGTGTGAAACCAAGATTTGAGATATTTTTAAGGTCTTTCTTACATTTTCAAGTTTTGACATGAGGAGCTGAGGCTTAAGACTTGCAAAGGAGGTATGTATGAGCGTTGATGGACTCACACAAACTATAGAAAGTCATGGTGACAATTTTTTGTGTAAAAATAAGATGGCTTTACTGGATTTGGGTTTCTTAACAAAAGATGGTTTCACAGAGCAAGGTGGTCAAATAGGGGACAAATAAAGACTTGGAATAGATGGAATGGGTTTCAAAAATGGTTGAAGGGAAATTAAGAATCCTTCATCCTATTTTAAGAGAAAACTTGGAAGATTATTGATAAAGAGCAGTTAATTATTCTTTAACACATAATCAAAGTGAAAAAACTAGGAAATAGGAGCAACTAAGATTTCATGGTCTATTCTAATTCAGAAGAAAACATATAAAATGATAACTTTTGAAGATAGAGTGCAATAAAGCAAATTTTGAATTACTCTTTTTTGTTTATCATTCAAATGTGAAACAAAGATGATATAATAAACAAAGAAAACTTTAAAACATGAGTTATAGAGGACTTATTGATCCAGTGTTTGCTTCAAGAAATCTATGAAAAGTCCTTGCATTAATTCTTTGCCCAGCAAGCCATGTGAAAATTTGATCCAATCAGCACTTTATTCCAAAACTAGTGTTACAACAATGTATAGGAATCCACACTCAATACTCCAATTGAGGGAGTATTTATACAAAATATTTTACAAAAAATATCTCATAATAGAGTGAGATATATTCTAGTGATGAAAAATCATTTCTACAAGAAAATAGAGGCAGCTAGTCTCGAGAATAGGAGGAAAGTAAGTAGATGATGTGATGTTCCTGTTATTACTAAGTGTGCTGGATGCAGGCCCTAGAATTTGGCTTGCTGCTATCCTTTGTGGTAACTTTGTGCTGGATCCCTGTTTCAACTGATACTCTTTATTTGCATCTCATACACTTCGACCTGTTTGACCTTTATTCATCTCTAGTTATTTTATCATGGTAAAAACTCAAAATTTACACTTTACTAGGAGTAAATTTACAAAATTTCCAACATATTTTCCCACCATTATTTCTCTGGAATTCTATGTTTTTGAAGTTTCCTCAGGGTCTCATCAATTTCTATATATCTGAAAAAGTTAGGATGGAGTTGAAACAGATGTTTTACCTCACGCTCAATATAAAATAAGTTCTCTAAGTTGTCATAGAGAACTTGGCCCGTGGGGAGTGCTTTTACTCTTGAAGCACTTAATGATGAGCTAGTTTGATCTACAACATATTGATTCAATTTATGTACATAATCTATGTGTTTCATTAGTTGGTCATCACTTGCTAAAGGACTTGGTAGCCCTTTATTCTGTAGAATTGTGAACTTCACCATGAAAGATTTAATCTCAACCTGCATATCCTGGCATCTTCTTTCCAAATTCTGTATCAAAGTTCTCTTGGTTAGAGCTCTTTTGATTTCCAAAATGGTGGCTATCCTGTCTATGATTTCAAGTGCTTTCAGTTGTTCCTTGGTTTTGGTATTCAAAAAATGCATAAGCCGGTTGGCTTCTTTAGGCATTTGTCCTAATAGAACTTTTGTCTTTTGAATTTCCACTTGGGCTACTTTCACTAAATCAATCTGCTCATATATAACTTGGATGGATGGCCAAACATTTTTTAGGGATTGATTGATGTTGGCCCAAAGAATTCCTTTGATTTCTGCTAGAGGCTTATCAAGGGTGAGATCCTTTTCTAATGTTCTCACTTTGTTCTCTAATGTTTTAACCTCCCTTATTTTCTCTCCCACACTTATTTTGGATTTTTCATAATTCTTTTCTACTTTTTCCAATTTTTCTTTTACTCATTTCAATTCTGACACTAGGAGTCTCAATTCTTCCATGGCCTTTATCAATTCTTATGTGTTCATATTTGTACTGTTGGTTGGTGTTCTTCCTGCTGTTTATGTACCTGTGATGACCTATGTTGTGGCTGCTGGGACATTTGGAGCTGATACTATTCCAAGTGTGGAGGGGACTGCAATTGAGATTATGGGGATTACTTTAGGAGGTTGGGAGGTCAACTCTTCCTGCTTTTCCTTCAGTACTTTTTCCAATTCCTGATCTGTATCTTTTAATCTTTCATTAAGTTTTAGGAGCAAGTCCATCATATCTTCTTCTGATTGCTGCTGAATAACTTCTACAGTTTGTGGATGCCTTGAAGGAGGTAATTTCAGTTGTTTCCTCAGGGCAACAATGTCCTCTTCTTTCTTCTTAATTAGTTCCTTTATGCCTTTAGCACCTTTGGGATCATGTCGTAGTTCAATGATGGTATCTTCTAATGATTTGATTATGCTATCCTTGGCCAAAGAAGAGGCTTTTTCCAAATTTAGTTGAGTTGCTGTGTTGTCCAAGGAGTTTTGTAACTGGTGGGCCAACATTGCTTTGTCAGCCAGTGTGGAATAGACCATTTCCCTAGCTTGCCTGTGAAGTTCAATTTGGTCCAAAGGATGAATATCTTTGGCTAGGACCTCCAAGTTTGTCCTAATGTAATCTGTTGCCAACTGGGGTTGCTGCACCTTTGGCTTAAAATAACTCATTAACATTTTACCTTCTTTAATGTCATAGGCATATATTAATCTTCATTGGTTTGAGGGGGCCATTTTTAGGTATTGAATATAGATTTGAATTCTCATAGGATCATTTTTTACCTTTATCTCTGTAAAAGTCTTCTTAATGTCTGTGGCATGTTTACTTTGTGGCCTAGTGGATGATACCTCTACACTGTGCTGTCTTTCTGGCTCCTGCCTGTGTGAGCTAGTTGATGTTTCTATCACTAGAGAAGTTTGCTGGCTGACTACCCTTTCACCTCTTAGACTATCAATAGTCTCTTTAATTATTTCCTCTTCTGAAAGAGGATTCAGTCTTTGTCTTTTTGCTCCAGGTTGTTCTGCTAGTCCACTGATAGGTGTAGTGTTTTCTTTGTCTCTCTTCTTGTTTCTTTCCTCATTTAGAGGAGTCTGCAATGCTGGAATTTCTGCTACTTTAGTTTGGGCTAGAGGAATTTGCACTTGACTCTGCTCCATCCCTGGCCGATTTGTCATTGTAAGCGGCTCTGTGGCCTCTACTTCCTTGCCCTTGGAAGTCCCTGTAACTGGTATGCTAGTTTCCTATGTAGGTTGCTGAGAAGTTCCAGCAGAAGATGTACCAACTTTTGACTACTGAGGCAGCTTGAAAGACATCTGTCTGAAATACTCCAGTGAAAATAATCTCATGGGCACATATTTAGGTAATGTGAAAGGGAAACGTTCACACCCATAGATCTTGATTTCAGTGTGATTTTGGTATAGGTACCAGTTACCTATTCTATACTGCTTGGAGAGTTGTAGAATCTTCCTCATGTCACCAGTGATTCTAGGAGGGGGAACTCCTATAAACAGAGTGGATACTGGGTATACAAACAAGTCAATGAATTCATTATAGGTATAAGGGCACTCGTCAGTATTATGGAAGACTGAGCTCTAGAAGATCACAGACCTTCGATTTCCCTTTGAGTCCAATTTCTTGATGGGGAAATGGAAACTGTCTGGTTGATGATATAACAAAATATGGTATATAAAAGAGGTGTATTTGAAGACTCCTTCCCTATCCAAATTTATGAACTGATCATGGATTTTGTTGGCAATATAAGTGGCATAGCCATATATGATAGCAGGGAGCTATCCTGGAGTAAAATGTGATAGCAATACTAGGGTAATGTCATCAACATATTCACTAGTATTAAATCCCATGATCAGGGAGATCATGTCAACAATAAGTCTGTCAGTTTCAGTGAAAAAGGTCTGTAGATAAGGAGGTGGACATATGGATTGATAGTTTGGTAACATAAACATCTAAGCAATATAGGTTATCTCTTATTGGGCAACTGAGAAGCTTTGTCAAGTAGATACCCCATAGAAAGATTAGCAAGGGGCTCAGTGGAGTGGAACTATATCATTTCATTAATAGACTTAGCCATTATGGGAAAAAAAACTGTTTGGGATGGGGACATGATTGCTCTCTAGATAGGGTCATAGTTGGCACAACATTGATGAATGATATCTGGGAAAACACAGACTGAGGGGAGGAAATACATGGGAATGTTTGATTCCCAAAGTCCAAAAATATCAGAGTTATTTAGATAGCTATCCCTGACTTGGCAGAAGGCCTAAAGAACGTTCTTGTCCCCAGATAAGTCTTTAATTTGAAAATCTTTGTCGGCTAGGGGTAAATAATCTAAGTCCTTATGAGGTGCATTCATGGGGGTGACATTCAGGGCTATGGGAGCTTCCATATTTGGTTATTGTGTATTCAAATTGGAATCCAGGTTTTATGTGGAGAAAATGGACTAAACAACAGTTTCAGTGTCTCTTTATGGCAGCTACGGACTATTTTTAACTTGAATTTGGCTTTCACAGGTAGAACTTTCAGTAAAAACCGAAATTATAGGTTTGCTGAGTGAATTGGGTAAATACCTGGATTGAGGAGACAAACTGTGAAATTGCAGGTTGAATGGTGAACTACAGAGCATGAAGCTGGAGTTTCTTGGCCGGGTGGTGGACTGAATGCTCGTACAGTTGACTGGACGTATTTTGCATGGAACACAGTTTGCAGGGAATAATGGTGAAAATGACATTTTCTCATTGATTTAATGAAATTGAGTTTGGAAGGTGATTTTGGCATTAATTGGGTAGATGACATCATCGTGATGGGACATCTTGTCATTGGCGAAGGGTGGTAAGCGGTTTTCCCTGCACCGCTTTTAGGGTTAAGTGGTATCGGGTAGAGGGTAAGCGAGCATTTAGAATGGCAAACACATGGCTTTGGTACGGGAAGAAAACTGCCTTGTGATTGTGAGTTAAAGCGCGGTCACAAGAGGGGCTGCAATATGAATACCGACCGTTAGATGGTGAAGTGGGGATCGGATGGCGGATGGGCATTGGAGATGGCGGGGAGTTATGAATGTGGGCCCGATTTATTTAATAGTGTTTTAATCGTATCGGACGTGATTCGATTGGTCAGGGTTATGGTTATTAACTAACCCGGATGGTTAATTAATCCCATTATAGCACGACGGGGAAGGTTATTAACAAACTTAAAATAAGTTTATTAATCCCTATTTTACATTATGACTATGGTTATAACTAACCGAGGGCGGGGTATATAGTAATGCGGGGGTTTTATTTAATTAGATAATATGGGAAATGGTAAAGCTCATATGGGAATTATATAAGAAATGTTAAAAGTTAATATGAATAAATATAATGAACAAGCGCTAAGTTAAAACATTAAAAATTTTACATTTAAACTTAGGCTAAGGATGAAAAGGGGGTTATATGAGAAATATTTGAATCTTTCCTAAGTAAAATAGGGTTTTACTTAGGCAAACTGTACGAAATGAAATGAATGATTTATGGATGATGTATAAGTACTTAGGCTTTTAAATCATTGGGCTGAGGGTTTGGTCCCTCTAGAAGTCAGAGAAATGCTCTGACCCCCTTGACTTTCAAAGTAATATAGGGGGAATTAGTGAAATGTTTCGGGGAAAATGTGAATGGAAGTTAGCTATTTAGCTTTGCATTTCTTGAACTGCATCAAGTGTAATGTATGCCTTGCACTGGTGATAAAAGTAAAGATCACACATTTTAAAAGCATTTTTCATCACAAGTATCATTCTGCAACACCATCTATCTACCCTACCTACTTTAACTAGCATTTTTTCCTTCTTTATTCGGGTGCACTTAGACTGGCAAACCCTTATCAATCTTCTTTTTCTTTTGCATTGAAAACCTACCTAAGTCTACCCTTATTACATCCAAGGGCTCAAATTACATGTTGAGCTCCTTTTTATTTACTCTACCTATCTACTTATCTACCAAGATTACACTGTTTGGTCAGATATTTATTCTCTATCTCTAAAACATGAAATTGAAATATGAATGAGCCAAGTTTAAATAGTTTGACCCTTTATAAATTGTGGCAAAAGTTTAACAAACTACACACAATTGTTGATTACAGAAAATGAAAAGGTAGTGGCATTTAGACTTGCACACTTTCTTGGTCTATTTTTGTATGGGGTTCATTTCTTTCTCTCTTTTTTTTTTACCATTTTATTCTTTTCAACCTTTGATTTTTCTTTTAGGGTATACCCTCTTTACATTTTTTTAATTTTTTGATTTTTTACAATATGGAAAACCTTTGCAACAAGGAAATGAATGAACATATTACAGAGCTAATCAAGTCAATCATGAAATATGATACCTATTGGTATAGGAGCATAACACTGGCTCCACTTGGAGATGGTTTTTCCTGGTGGAAAGTCAAGAACAGTAGGTTAGATGGCCTTCTGAATGACTTTGACTTTGCTCTGAAATCTCCTTTTGCTGGTTGCTTTATTGTATGTATGACAACACACTTGTGAAGCTTAGGGCCTTCTCTTTGGGCTTCAACTTCAGCAAGTTACTATCCAATCCAAACTATGACATTACCAAGGATATAACATGTACATGTTACAGTAAGAATACATCAAAAAGTTGGATCAAAGTAGTGTTTGAGCATCCGACCATTAACTAGCCCTTCTTCTGTTTCTGTACCATCCAGGCTCTTCAAAAAGTAAGTGTTGTTCCCTTGTAAGGCCTGGATAACAAAAGGTCCCTTCCATAGGAAATCAAATTTCCCATGTTTTCCTTTGTCTTCTCTTCTGGAATCCCATCTCAAAATTTTATCCCCAAGGTAGAAATCTTCTGCCTTAGTTGTTTTATCAAAAATTTTATTAAGTTTCTCTTGTACTACTTGGGATCTTTGATATACTTCTTCCCTGGTCTGCTACAAATGGATGGTTTGGTTAATTCTCCTTTGAATCTCATTGGGCTCCACTTGAGCTTCCTTAAGTAGTTTCATTACTGGAACTCCTAGAGATGAAGGAAATAAAACCTCCTTTCTATAGAATAATTCCAGTAGATTTCTTTGTAGTGATTCTATTTTCCCATAATGCATTAGTAAGTTTCTTGTGCCAATTCTTCTTGTTTTCTTCCAATAATTTTTTATCAATATTAATTAGGCTCTTATTGGAAGAATCAGCTAGACCATTACCTTGAGGGTAATAGGTAGTGGAATGGCCTAAAGTAATATGGTATTTGTTATAGAAACTTATCATCTTCTTGGATTTGAAGGCATCAGCATTAACATTTATGATTTTTCTCAGGACAGCCAAATCTAGACAATATGTTGGTTTCTAAGAATCCTATAATGACTGTGTCATTGGCTTATCTGCAAGGAATGGCTTATATCCATTTGGTGAAATAGTCTATGGTAGCCAGGATCTATTTATGTTGACCAGAAGAAGGAGGGTGGATTTCTCCAATGAAGTCCAGTCCCCATTATTGAAAGGGTTTTTCAGTATAAATTGGTCTCAGGGGTAAGGGTAACAATTTTCTCTTTCCCTCAAAAATATGACATTTGTGGTAAGCAGTAACAAAATTCTTTACATCAGTGAACAAGGTTGGCCAATAAAATCCAGCTCTGGGGATTTCATTTGCAGTTGATCTCTAGTAAAGGTGTCCACTAGAGTCTCCTACATGAAATTCTTTGAAAACCTTGTCATCTTCGTCTTTTACTAAAAAATTCAATAGAATACCTTCATGATTTTTCCAAAAGAGAACATTATCTAAAATACAAAATTTTGAAGCTTTCATCTTTAAAAACTTTTTCTTTGTTCTGGATAATCCTGGAGGAGCTTGCAGGTTTAATAATACAAAAATTATATTAGCATACTAAGGTGAATCTAAAAAGGCTTGGATAATCTGTGGAGTCACCATCTCCTGTTTTTTATCCAGTTCATTAATATCTAGGGCTTGGAAATTTGTTTCAGTCACGAGTTTTGCCAAACCCCGTCCTTTTATAAGCTTTGTGGGTTTTATTTCAATATCATATTCCAATATAGTAGCAATCCATTTACTTTGTTTGCCTTCAATTCCATCTTGGGTCAGGATGTCTTTGACAACAACACTTGGCACATAGGCTATTACATGGGAGTATAATATATAGACTCTAAAGTCTTTAATAGCTTTCACAAGTGAATAGACTTGTTTTTCCGTGATTTTGTACTTTAATGGTGCATCTCTTAGTGCTTTACTGAAAAAGGCTATGGGTTTCTCACATCCTTCATCATATTTTTGTAGTAAAACAATAGCAATGGTGTGTTTTGATGCGAATGAAAACATTATGAAGTCTCTATCAAACTTTGGACTTGTCAGGACTGGTTCTCTAGTCAAACCCATTTTAGTTTCTTCAAATGATTGTTCGGCTTCTACTGTCCATTTAACGTTTTCATCCTTTTTCAACATATTATTCAGCAATCTAATTAATTCAACTAAATTAGATATAAATCTTCTTAAGAAGTTAATATTTCCTAGAAAAGCTTGAAGTTCTTTGACATTTCTAGGGTGGGGTATTTGCAAAATGGCTTCTATTCTTGCAGGGTCAATTCTAATGCCATCTTTGGAGATGATATGGCCCAAGAGTTTGCATTCTTGTAGACCAAACAAGGACTTTTTAGGATTTAAAGAAATGCCATATTGTCTGCATTTTAAAAATACTTGTTTTAGATTATCTAAATGTTGTTGATCTGATTTAGAAAAAATAGTCAGGTCATCTAGATATATGACCAAGAAATCATGAATTTCTTTTGCAAAAACTATGTCCATTGCACGTTGAAAAGTTGCCCCTACATTCTTAAGTCCAAATGGCATTTTAACATATTTGAATGTTCCCCATGGTGTTGTAAAAGCAGTTTTTTCCTAGTCATTAGGGTGAACCAGAAGCTGGTTATAGACAGAGAACCCATCCAAAAGTGAAATCTTAGAGGCACCTACTACCCTTCGTAAAATATGATCCATCTTAGGTAAAGGGTAATTGTCTTTCAAAGAATCCTTGTTTACATTCCTTGAATCAACACAGAGCCTAATTTCTCCAGTATTTTTCCTAGTAGGTACTAGATTAAAAACCCACTCTGAAAATATGATAGGAGCTATTATCCCTGCTTCATACATTCTTTTGATTTCTTTCTCAATTAAGGGAAGCAGTACAGGGTTAATCTTTCTGAGCTTCTGTTTGAATGGTTTTTGATTTTCCTTTAAAAAGATTGTATGTTGAATTATAGAGATATCATAAGATTTCAGGTCCTCATAGCTCTAGGCAAATACATCTTGAAATTCTCTCATTAATTTAGCATATTTTAGTTTTTGTTCAGGAGGCAAAGATTGGATAATTTTACCATTTTTGGATTTTCTTCAGTTCCCAAGTTATAGTCTTCAATATCAGCTTTTAGAGGTTCCATCTTGGGTTTCCTTGGGATATCATTAAAATCAAATACATCTTCTAAAGGATTTAATCCTTTAGGAAACTCATTATCTTTCAAATTAATGATTTCAGTTTCTTCTTCAATAGTTTCATCAATGTCCATTTCTTTGAGATCCTGCATGTTTTTATTGCTAAATGTTGTGGGGTGAAGCATTTGAGTTGCACTTTCTGTTGAAATGTCTGATTTGTATGATCAAATTCAGCAACTGTATCTATATCTATATTAGTGCTAGAAAACTCTTCCTCTAGTGTTAAAAAAGTGTTAATTTGAATATCATTATCAAACACTTGCTAGTTCTTTACATTGTTTGATATGGCTAGCCTATGTCTAATCTCAACTGTGAAATGATGATTGGGTTCAAATGGCAGTTTACAAGTGCTGGCAAACATTGCCAGACTATGAGCATGCAAATTATGTTTTCTTGGGATTTTAGCCAGTGGGGTTTTTAGAAATGTATTGAGAATCTCAATCATTGTTCCTCTGTAGGATATTAATCGGGGATTTTTTGTGAGAAAATTTCATTTTATCTGTTGAATGATTAAATCAAAATCTCCTAGGACTGATACTCTAATGGCCCCTAAACTTTTGACCAGTTTGAGACCTAGCAACAGAGCTTCATATTCAGCCATATTATTAGTGCATTTAAATTTAATCCGTAGGCATTGCCTTCAACATAATCATTCTCAAGATTATGCCCCCAAATTCCTGCTCCTACTCCTAACTTGTTAACTGAACCATCAAATTCTAAGTACCAAAGGATCTCATGTTTATAGTTAGTATCAGGAGTCTCGGGGATTTGTTTAATAGGAAGATCTGGTTTTTTAGTTTCTTCTGGTTCCTTTTGAGTATCTAATGTATCATTGTTCTCAGAAATTTCTTGAATTTGAACACTATACTTTTCATTTGTGATTTCTTCTTGTTCAACTACTAAAACCTTGACTTCATTCAAAGGATCAATTTCAGCATTGTAATGGATGAAAGAATCCATATCAGAGTGTATAGAGTAGATAGGGAAATTCTAAGGTCTCTCTTGGCTACTCACCACATATTTCATTAAAGTTTCTCTGTACAGTTTCTTAGGTTGACCAAATACTGAAATAGTAGCATAAGACATGTCTAACTGTAGAGATCCTTGAAGCTTTGCACCCCAACATCTAGACATTAACATACCATATTTTGGTGGGATATCGGCTACTACTATGTCCATTAAGATGGTTTTGGCAGGGTATTGGACTAGAGATACAGATAAATCTTTGATTAACCCTAGACATCGGACCTGACTTGAATCAAAAGGGAAAAGGTCTTTGTATGGCCTGGTGATGTCTAGGTCTAGTTTCTCCATTACTGATTTAGGCATTAAATTATGGGAAGCACTAGAATCAAACATGGCATTATGAAGTATTTTATCATGTATGTTCAGAATTACATAGAAAGGAGGAACTCCTACATCTACTAATTTTCCATCTACATCAGGACCAAAAATCAATTCTGGTTGATCATCAAAAACATTTACTGAATCTTCATTCACAGAAATTTGTAGTGACATATTGATTTGACCTCTGTAGACATCATGTTTAGCAAATTCTGATAATGGAACTACTATTTTTAATTTCCCTACTTCAGCCTCAAGATTAAAAGGTTTTTTAGTTTGAGTTCTTGCATTTTGGACATTGGGATTCTCTTTTTCTGTTATATTTTCTGTGTTTCTCTCCTTTTAAGGAGGGGTTATGAGCTAAAGTTGTTTCCAAATCAATTTCTGGAGGTTCTTCTATGTTTCCTCTGGGAGGAATAGAAGTGGAAGATTGTTTCTTTTGTGGTTGATTATCGGATACATCCTTAATTATTTGGTTATTTGGATTAGGACTATTTCTGGAAAGAATATGTACATGGATGTCATTACTCTTACCTTTGTTGGACTATTTTGTATCTTTCTATTTGTTTATTTCAGGAACATCTATTCTTCTTCTCCTTAGATTTTATTGTTTGTGGACTTCATAAATAGTTGTATCATATCCCTCCCTGAAGTCAAATGATTCACCTGACTTAGTTTGGAATTGTTCAAGAATGTGGGCTTCCTGATCCTCTTGGGTCAAGAAGACTTGTTGTTCATTGTTGAGTTCCATCAAATTAATTTGAGTGTCTTCTGTTGGTTCATTAGAAGTTGAGGCTTCAGCATAATTTTCCTAGAATGGGGGCCTAATATTTTGGTGAGGTCCGGTCTTTCCAGTATTAGGGTTTTGGTTCTTCCTGAAATTTGGATTTTTACTAGTATTGCTTGGTTGACCCTCCCAAGGGGATTTTCTCTCAATTGTTTCTACTCTATCACCAAGCTTGTCCATTCCTTTAATAATAGCATCTAATTTCTATTCAAAGGCAGATGGTTCTTCTTTAAAAGGTATCCTTCTTTCAGCTCTGGCTCTAGCTCGTTTAGATACCAGATTGGCCTCAACGCTGACAGCAATACTCTGCATCTCTTCTAAGGTACGAGGAGCTCTTTCCCTAACTTGGTATGCCATGTCAAAATCAAATCCATCAGGGAATTTAATTAATGCCAAATCTGAAGGAGGTCTAAGATTTTGAGGAATAGCTTGGTAGACATTATTAAACCTAGTACAGTAATCTTGGACAGTTTCTTGGGTGCCTCTTTTCAGGTTGTCATATTCTAATAAAATGTGGAGAGGATATTTTTTCTTTTCCCATCTATCGAAGAATGTTTGACAAAGAGCTTGTAGGTCATTAATACTATTTGCAGGAAGAGCTCTAAACCAAGTTCTAACATCTCCAGTCAAACTTTGAACAAATACTCTCATTCTAACATCATCATGATGAACTTCATATATTTCAAAAGAGTTTGTCATTTTCTTAGTATGTTGTTGAGCTGTGTAAGTGCCAGTACCATCAAATGGGGTGTTCTTACTCTGATAGTCTTGGGGCTGTTGTGCTCTACAAACAACCCCCCATTTCATATCATTTTTATTCATAAAACATCAACCTATGAAATGGGTCCCTTTAAAGAGAAATTGATATCAATAATTTTATTGTTCAAAAAAGTTCGATAATCAAATGAACGCATGTTATAAAACCTTTTTGAAAAATATCCTTTTAAAGAAATAAAATGAATCTTGGTCATTGCGATAAAGCGATCGCAAGATCGCATATCGCAATGACATAAGAAATATACATAAATGGCACAAAGCTTTCCGCCGATGCGATATCGCAATCGGCGATCGGTAATATCCAATGCACACCTCAAAGCGCCCTATGCCATTTGCCCTGATGCGATGCACAATCGGCGTTCGGCGATCGGCTGTTTATTTTCACTTGAGTCTTGATGCGCTCAGAGCTTTTCACCGATGCGATATCGCATTCGGCGATTGGCGGTATCCAATACACATTGTTAAGGCGCGCTTGTCATACACCTGATGCGATGCGATAAGGCACATTTTTCAATAAAAAGCCGTTAAGTGATGGGATAGCTCAATTCATTCATATTTAAAGCTTGATCACTTGCGCTCAACCGCCAAAACGTCCATTACATGCTTAAGGGGATTATTCGCCTGAATAACGATTTAATGGGCATTTAAAGGATGACAGGTTTTATACGGCCAATTGATGGGATCATGTCTTAAAATCTTTCTATGGATTGTCTCCGCGCCCATTTTAAAAGCTGAATATCTTATTGTGCACCTATTCATATGTTATTGTCACTTGCAAGTTTTCATTGTTATCTCTCTGTATTACGCGCAATTGCCTCTCTGTACAGAATCCATTCATAGACAGGAGTTTGAGCATGATGGGAAAGAAATCCAAGAAGACTGCAGGTGCTTCCGCTCCACCAGTCATAGGACAAGCTGCTGTAAACAAGAAGAAGGGCCTAATATCTGATACTACATGCACGGGTCTCACCAGAGTTACTTGGCAAGACACTTACGACTTAATTGAAGCCGAGAAACCACATAAGATGGTAACAGAAGCTGGTGCGGATTTACTACGGAAGTCTGATTGTACTCTCAAAGATTTAGCCGACTCTTTCCTTCACAGAATAGCAACCAGGGAGAAAATTCTCCCATACACAGACGTTGTGCGATGGGCGATTGAAGAAATCCCAATCTTGGACAGAACTTTCAGCACCAGAGATGGGAGGATTTTTAGATCATTCAAGGCAGATGACCTAAGGCAAATGTATCATTTGTCCGAGCCAGAGAAAATATAGAACAAGGATTTCCTGGAGAAATTTGCAAGTGAAAATGAAATTGAATCCGAACCCATCAAGGATTGGAGACAAAATCCGAACAAGAACAAACACGAATCTTCCGTAAGTACTCGGTTGATTCCTTGGCTTCTCCTTATTGTTATGCGGGAATAATGATGTGTAGGCTATGGGGATTGCACGACTCTGCTAGTTTTACCATAGAAATGGTTCCTCTTATGGAGGCCGCAGTAAACAGTATAATTATGGATTGGGCTACTATTCTCTCGGATAAACTAGCAGTAGCTGTTCGTGATTTTAGAAATAAGACTGTGATCACTGAAACGAAAATCCCCCCATTTTACTATAGTGCATATATCTTAGACACATTATGTTTCAATTCCGAATTTCCTGTCCTCGGTTGGAGGTGGACTGCACAGGACCCCTCACCCATTCATATATATCACCAAAAATTGTGGAAGTCTTCTTATAAAAACAACCTGTATCAAATCTGCAATGGCTTTATGGTGCCCATTTACTATTCCATTTTTGATAAACCCATTCCGAAGATTTCCTATCGAGCTTCCTTTGATTTTCCAGCAGTGGAAAGTTGGTTTGGAGAAGAGAAATTTACCTATATCAGAGTTTACGGCAGCCAAGCCAACCCACATGTTCTCCCTTTATATGTTCCAGATAAACTGCTAGCAAGAGAAATCGCATATCAGATTATGGTTGAGAGTACTACACAGACTCTCAAAAGAGAAAAGAAAAGAGGCTGGCCCTCTTTTCCCTTGAGGTGTGGTGTCTATACGCTGCATGATCTCAAACATGTAGAAAAGGAATCCACAAATATTCAGTCTTTAACTCTGGCCAGAATCCCAAACAGGGCATTTGATCCAAAGCTAGTTGCCTATGCCGCATTAGAACAAGCCAAATTGACAAATTTTGAGCATCAGGAAGATATATTTGATGACCGGTTCACTTCAATTGAAACCATAGGTCAGGCTAAAGAACTCACTAGGATGAAATATAATGATGAAGGGTTGACTGAGTTCAATAAACTTAGAGAACAGAGGTTGCAAACTCTGCCTCTAGATTTACTAGCAACGACCCCAGTGACATCGTCAAGCGAGTCTGGTCGGCAACAGTTAAAGGAACCTCCTGCTATAACAAAATATCATAAGAAGGAGCAGGAGGAAAAGCAGATGAAAGAACAAGAGGGAAAGCAGAGGAAGGATCAGGAAGAACAGCTAAAGAAAGAGCATGAGGATAGACAACAGAGGGAACAAGAGGAACATAAGAGGAAAGAACAGGAACAAGTACAGAATGAGTCTCAAACTGAGAAAGGGAAATAGACCACGACTAATGCCAATGTGGACACTACCACAGACCCTAAATTGCTCCAGGAATGGCAGCAGTTTGATTCTATCATCAGTAGAATAAAAGGCTCAAAAGATACAGACACTTCCAAGACTAACGACATGCAAGACGTTACTTCACCTCAGGTTCTAAGTGGAACCAGCGGCCCACCCAAGTCTAAGGATGTTGAGATAATTCTGAAAGATCCCACTGATCAAATCATTCTGCAGGTAGAAGATATTCCTCCATTGGATGTTTTCTACAGCCCAAGGCATAGAGCAGTTGTAAAGCGATCAAGGAAAAGACGAAGGATTGATCAACCTTCTATCTTTCCGGAGCAAACAATCACGGGTAATGTAGTATGGAAGGAGAAATTGGATCCCTTCGATGACCTAACAAAGTTGTCACAGTATGCTGGAGCCTATTCAGCAACAACAATCGACAAAGCATCGGAGGTAAGCCTTCTATTGAAGAATAAGGACCAAGAAATCTCTGCATTACAGGCGGAATTGGCTGAGACAAAGCAGAAGGCAGCGCAAGCAGAGGAGTAGTTGTTGGCACAACAACAAATGAACAATCAATTGACCTAGCAATTGCAAGCAGAAAAGCAAAGGATCGACCAAAGTGCGATCAAGAAACAGAAAGAATTGACCGAGGCATTGGCACAGTTGAGAACAGCGAATGAACAAATGATGAAAACCAAAGATGAGCAAATCGCTCAAATGTCATCGCAGCTAGAAAAGATGAAAGGTACTTCGCAAGTGGTAGAGTTCAGAAAGGAAGCATCATTAATAAACAATGCGTTAATATCTCAGGTTAGACTCTTGTGTCAACAGATCGCTCAAGCTGAGCCACTGTGCGAGTTAACTATATCTATAAATGAGCAGGTAGAGAAAGCCAGGGATGTATTAAATCAAGCCGATGAGGCCATTACTCCATATCTTGAATGGCAAGATTCTGATCAGGGAAAAGCAGCAAATTTGCCCAGGATACTTGAAACATATAAAGATATACTTTTCACAGAATGGCACACTCAGGTGATGAAAGCAGAGAGAGCAGCTTCAAGATGTAAATCAACTTCTAGCAATCTAGTTGATTTAGTCAACAACACTCTCTACTTGGCAAATATGATTTCTCAATGTACACCAGGAAAAATGACAACAAAAAATACATTGGAGCAATCATGTTATTCTGAGTTAGAAGAAAAGGGAAGATTAATCGCTGGGATTAATAGTTTAAACTTGGAAGCATATTGGCTCTTCCTAATTAAGCCACATACACAAAGAGCCGCCCTGAAGTGT